>PVIW01003362.1:0-170947 GCA_004026585.1 Noctilio leporinus
GCAGTTTTAATTTGCATCTCTCTGATGACTAGCGATGTTGAGCATTCTTTCATATGCCTCTGGGCCCTTTGTATATCTTCCTCAATGAGTTGTCTGTTCAGGTCCTTTGCCCATTTTTTAATTGGGCTGTCTGTCTCCCTGGTGTTGAGTCGCATTAGTTCTTTGTATATTTTGGAGATCAGACCCTTGTCTGAGGTATGTCAAGAGGCCTTTGTGAAGCTTCCAGAGGTGATAGGGTCTTACAGGATACAATTTATCAGGAAGAGGAAGAAGAAAGGTGTCAACATAGCATTGTCTCATCCAAAGGCACAGGGCACAGGCAGGCCTTTAAGTGATTTGTACTTTTTGTAAGAAACTTTCTATTTGAAGACTATAAAATGTACTTACTTTTTCAAGTAATAACCTTCTATAAAAAATGATTGGTGGAAAACTTGATTAAACCTAGTCCCATATTTTACATTCATCTTTTCTTAAGTGAAAATTTATAAGAAAAGCTATAGAAATACATTTTGAGCAGATTGATTCATTTGTTTTGGGGATACACATATCTTGACTTGTTTTGCAAAGAGCCATGGTGACCTGTGAGACTCATTTAAGATATTTACAAACAGCACCAGGATGAATTTTTTCTGTAGAGTATTTAGTGTCCACACAGAGATAGAATCATCATATTTTCATTACTATATATATAAATAGGTCAAGAAAGTCTTACATATTTGAATGAACATTGTAGCAAAGCAATTTTCCTTCTAGTTATGAAACAAAAGTAAACTTATTATAGATGATATTTAAATCACTTTTTTATTGCCACACTGATTTTAAATATACTCACCTAGTTTATGATGGGAAAACTGACTCCATATTGTACAGGTTTATAACATACACGTTTTTGTAGATTGTTACTGTGCTGCTCATGAGAGCTTCAGCTGACATTTAAGGGTTCTTAAGAATCTGCCCCATCTCAGTCACTATTCCAGTATTGTCATTGTCTTACAGAAATTTTTATCTTGGCTCAGCTGGGCTCTTCATCCATTTTTTTTCTTTTTAAAGATTTTATTTATAATTTTTTAGAGAGAGGGAAAAGGAGAGAGGCATCAATGTATGGTTGCTTTTCACCTGCCTCCAGCTACAGACCTGGCTGGAAACCTGGTTTGCAACCTGGTTATGTGCCCTGGCTGGGAATCGAACCAGCAACCTTTGGGTTTGCAGGCTGGTGCCTTATCCACTGTGCCACCAGCCAGGGCTTGGGCTCTTCATCCTTGAATGTGCAAAATCTAAACTTTACTTCCTGTTTTGGGTCATTCTGCCTATATCATTGTCATCTTTTACCAAGTTTTATTTGGCCATAAAAGCATTTATTTTTCACTGCACATTGCCTTTTCTCCTGTTTGTGGTCTGCTATCGAAGGACAGGCACCTTTGGCTTCAGAGTACCTCCCAGAATATGTACTTAGGCTTTTATTTAAAATTCAGAATGATGAAGTTTCTATACATGGCTGTAAGAAATAGTAGAGGCTACATGCTCAAAGATGAAAAAATTCACAATTTAAGTGAAATTAAAAGTACAACTCTTTTACTTTTTGGTAGGCATTACCATTCATTGAAGATACAGTCAAATGAAGGATGCGTAATGTAAAGGACTCCTCTCTTTTTTACAATAAATGAAGATTTAACTATCGCCATCACTTTGTGTAAAATTTTCTAAGTAATGTCCACCTGCCTGTGTCTTTGTCTTACATCCATCTCTCTCACAAATATTCTCTCTGTCAAACCTTAGATGAAGCAGTATGTGAAAGTCCAAGGGTGTGTAAGGCACTGAAGTTGGCTTGTCAACCATTTTCTTTTCCATACATTAGCAACCAGTACTTATTGGCTTTATTCTTACACAGGCTCCAGTTACTTACGCCAGGATAATGTGTAGTCCTCCTTTAAGTTTACCTTTCTAACTCAGCACTTCAGTCTGTTGACAGTGCCTTAGATATACTAGATGCTCAAGTACTACATAAATTACATTTTAAGCTTATTTTTGGAGATAAGGTTGTGGTAGCTATCCTGATGGTGCAGCTTTTGCTAGAGATTGCATCTGATCAAGTTTCAGAATCTTGAAAGACTCCTTAAGAAACTATTACTGGAGAATGGCTTTCAAAAAATTGGATGAGTACATTTCCCCCCCATAAAATTCAGTTTAACTTCTGTTGTTTCCTGAAGTATAAAAAGCCAGGTTGTTTGGGCTCGTATCGCACCTTCTAATCATCCTGCCTGAGAGGTATGTCAGACCTGACCCCTCAGGATACCACAGGCTGCATTTACTAGGGCAGCTATTGGAGTACCTACTCAGCGCATGGGTGTGAGACGTACATGTAACAATTAGCTTCAACTCTTTAGGAACTTAAAGCCTAATAATCTAAAAGCTTTGAAAGTGAACTGTAGCATTGTTACTCTGGGAGGAGGCACCAAGGCCATCTTCTGCTTTGGCAACATAGAAGCCCAACCACATCTGAGTATTGAGTACTCTGTGCTGAGATTTCCCTCCTTTCAGTCTCTCTTATGTCTTCATAATGTATTTAATGAAAGTGTCTAAAATGACAAATTTACAGTTCTACCTATTGCACTGTGCAATCACACTGTCATTAGGCACTGATTGCATGGTGACCTGTAGCCCATTCCACATTCAGAAACAACATACATGTGACCTAGATCTTAAATTAGGCAGTATTCCATGAAACCTCTTTACTGTTTCTACCACCATTTCCCCAGAAAAGTATCCTGTTTCTCATCCTGCATCTCACTTGTAGGCTCTAGCAGATTTCTCTGAGAGAGTGAGGAAGTGGGAGGATTTACTATGTGGTATTTGATTGGAGAACTACACATCAGTTGGCCTTCTGGGTCAGCCCATGAAGAGATGTGGGTGTCGATCCTCTGTGTGACAGCAGACAGCCTTTTCCTTGTGCATCAGCCAGCCTTCCTGTTGACATGCCCTCTCATCTGCCATTCTCATACAGAATGCTTGTCATGCTTTGTAATATTGCCCTTACAAATTGTATTGTAATAATTAATATAACAATTCTGATAGTAAATGCCATGGATTTGGAAAAGACCTGTTTCATCTTTGAACTTTTTCTGTTAAAGGGATGACTCTTCTTTTTGTCAAGTTCTTGCCATGTTGTCTTATCTGATCAAAGAGACAATAGTAATATTTGAGTTTTTTCTTCCATGAATTAGAGGTGCTGGTAATAATATCCGGTTCATATGCTTGTTGTGAGGATCAGCTGAGTTAGTATAATGTAATATACCCAGAATAGTGTCTGGCACATGGGAAGAACTTAATAAGCGTTAAGATCTATCATTATCTATATTGTTATGAGTTTATATACATGAAACTAAGGAAGTATTACTTTGGTTCTCCAGCTCTATGTTGATAGTTTTATTACTCTATTTAATTCTTGTAAGGTCCTTGTGAGGTAAGGACTATTGGACATCAAATAACAAATAAAGTGAAGGTTTCCAAGGGCTAAGGGAATTATTCCAGTTACGTAAATGACAGTGTCAAGACCTGGACTTAGCACTGTGCCTCCACCGATTATGCTCTTACTTCTTATATTGGGAGGCTCTAGTAGGAGCATTCCTTTCTGGCCACTATGTTACAGTATGCTCTGCTGTAGCCAGAGCTTCACCAGTAATAATGATTTCTCTTCTGCCTTCTATTCCTATTGTTTAAAAAATTTAAAGATTATGTGCCTAAATAAATACAGGATCATTTCTCATTTTTAATGTTAAAAGTAAGGGAGTCTTCTTTCTTTTTCTTTTTTTTTTTTTTAACTTTATTGTTGTTGTATTACATCCATCCCCTTTTTGCTCCCCTCTGTCCCCCTCCCGGGAGTCTTCTTTCTTAACCACTGCTGACACTTCCTAAGGCAAATGGACTATGCTGATTACAGCTGAAACTCCCATCTACTTTTTGTGTATGTGCCACTTTCATGTAATCGCTTTTTAAAATATTAATGGGCCGAGTGATGGGTTGGGGTTTGGAAATGGAATAGGGAACATTTTGATAGACAGATTCCTGCTTAGACTGTAGAGTAACCCACTGCCACTACAGTAGTGGGTCCGATTTTACCACCACCACGCCTTTAGCTGCCATATTCATACCATCACTCTGCTCGTGTTTTATTTTTATTTATTTTTTGTTAAATTCTTCACGGGCAGAGGTCTTTAGGAATGTGTAAAGCATTTGTGGCATCTCCAACTTGCATTTCAAGAATATCTTGACCATGACTCCCTGTTTGCCTTTATCAAGCCTGAGATCCCTTTTGAACTGAACATGTGTTGCAGCAAGCAGAAGTGACATTTTACTGGGCAGACATGACCTGCCAGCTAACATACTTCAATAAAGAATGAAGATGTCTGTATGTCAAACAGCCTATTTGGGCCCACATTTAAGTGATGCACATGGGTGGACCTGTTTTTGGTAGCATTTAATAAATGCTCAGCATTGTTTTTCTGAGGCTGTTTCAGATGTGTAAAAAGGGAAATCTAATATGTCAAGACTCCAGTTTATGATAGTTGCTGAGTACAAACCTTTCAACCAGAATACTTTTGTTTCCCTGTGGCTATTCAGTAGGTTTAATATTATTTTTAACAGTGCCATCCATGATCACTTATGACATTATTTATTCTGAGCTTCATCTTTAACCTGGACATGAGAATCAACTGCCTTGACTGTTATTTCATATGTTGCCCTAAAACTTGAATGTGTTGTGAAGCTGGGTAGCCTCTCTAGTGTGAAACTACCACTTGCTATTTTTACTTTGTTAGATGGTATCCAATGAGAAAAAGAAGCAGGCACATTTTAATACCTAAAAAAGTCTAACTGTTGTTAGTACATTTTAATTTAAGAGGTGAAAAGCACTAGCCTCAGGATTCTTAAACTTTTCTCTTTTCAACTTCCCTTCCAATCCCCCACCAGTATTAGATTTTTTCAAATACGTAAATAATTCTTGAGCATTACTAGTAGAAGGAATATAGTAATGGTCATAATGGAATGGCTCATTTTGATTGATTTCAGAGATTATTATTTATATATAAGGAGATATTTAGCAAAGCTAAGGTTGTCACTTTCTTGAATATCTCTTGGTAGTTCCTTGTAAATGTCTGATCATACTTCCAATAATTATCATTTTTCTAGAAACTTAGATGATTTTAGACTGCTTGTTGCAGCCCAGTGTAAAGGAAAATTTGCTGAACAAAGAATTAAGTTCTCTGAATCCTCCATCCAAGTTTTTGTTTGGTGTCTTTTGATGCAGTCAGGGAAGTGAGAGAGCAGAAAGCTATATGAAACATTGAATGCTGTGTGTCTTTATACAGAAAATGCAGTTAGTGTCCTGAGCATACAGGACTAAGACATTTGAAATTAATTATAAATTCGGTTTAAGCAGAGTGTAACATGATCAAATGTATTCCTTGATATCTCCGAACTACTGGCTTGAATTAACACAATCTTTGTGTAGATGTAAGTCAACAAATCCAATAACAACATTGGAGTTTCCATATGTATATTCCATTGGTGTAGTTTTTCTAAATTTTATGTCTTGAAATACCTGTTAAAGGTACACTTTAATGTGTACTACCTTTTCTAAGTCTTCCTGTTAGGTGTGATTATTCCTTTTAATACCTCTGGGATGGCTAGTCTTTAATTTCTGATGGTTTTATTTCCATGTGCTCTGTTCTGTCAGGTTTACTCACTTGCAGGCCTTTGGGGAAACCTGTCTTATGTTTATGCAAAACCTGTTTTGGGCCCTGGCCAGATAGTGTCATCCCCATATGCCAAGGTTGCAGGTTTGATCTCCGGTCAGGACACAGACAAGAAACAACCATTGAATGCATGAATAAGTGTGGCAATAAGTCAGAGTTTCTCCCTCTCTTCCCCCCCTCTCTGTTCCTTGCTCCTTTTCTGTCCCTGCTTCCTTCCCTCCCTTCCTTCCTCTCTTTAAAATCAATAAAAAATTTTAAAAACCTAATTGTGGACTGTGAAATGTTTATACCTTGTTATGTGTGTCAATCCTGTTCCTGTTCGGGTTTTGCATTTAGAAGATCCAAATACACTTCATTCTTTTTGGTGAATTTTGAAGTGAGACCACATCCTTTGGTGTATTTTATTTCTGCACTTGCTTGGAGGGTGCAGTGTAGTCACCTGTCCGTAAAGCCTTGATTTTGTCACAAGACCTTTGTTACTCCCTACCAGAGTCAGAGCTGACTTTTGTTCACTGATAGTGCCATTTTTCACAGTCGCATCAAGACTATTTTTTGATATCAACAGCAATTAACTCTCAGTTTAAGTAGGTATAACTGTGACCTTGTCCACTGCTTTCAGCTGAAAAGACTGAATGGAGCTTTTCAACAAAATATGAAGTGGCAAGTATCTAATTTTCAGGATGTTTGTAATCCTAGGCTGGTAATTGATAAGTGTTAAGAAATAGTTCAGTGATGATATTGCTAGTGGGAGTTTTTCAAATGCTCTTTAATAAAAAAGGAATTGCTTTCTTCATTTATAGATCTTATCACCTTAAACTCTTGGCATTACTGATCTTTTCATTGATGAACTAAAGAAATGAGAGCAATTGTGTTTTCGGACACAAGCATTTAAGTGGATTTGTATTGAATGATGTACAGGGATTTTAAATGTTACTATGTATATTTAATAAAGTGCCAACTATTATCCATAAAACATTTCCATTCCTTTTAATAATATATATTTTGATTAACCTGTGTTTTTTTTTTTTTTTTAACGATTTTATTTAAATATTTTTAGAGAGAGAGGAAAAGAGGGAGAAAGAGAGGGAGAGAAACATTAGTAAGTGGTTGCCTCTTATGTGCCCCTAACTGGGGACTTAGCCTGAAACCCAGCAGGTGTCCCAATGGGGAATTGAACAGGTGACCCTTTGATATGCAGGCCAGTGCTTAATGCACTGAGCGAACACCAGCCAGGGCTAACTTTTGTTTTGATGGCTCATTCTTTATATATGTTACTGATCTTAGAATGTTTAAGGTATAATTAATTTTAGTTGCTGATGAAGAAATTAGTTTTTAATTTTAAGAAATAGACTGTTTCAAACTATTCCATATTTGAGACCTAATTACTTTGATAGATCTATTTTTATCTCTATTTCATCCTGTCCGATCTCATTTGTGAAGAACAAACTGAGAAGCCATTGACTAGAGCATCTATTTGCCTGGGACTGGTTAACAGCCTTCCTTCCTTTCTACCCAAGTGATCTCAGTATTGCTTCTCTTTGTTTATTATCTCACTTGTAAGATTTTGAGAATTCCAGCACAAACTTGAGTTTCAAATTGCTATCATTGGAATAGATTGGTGTTCAGTGTTGTAGTCCCTGTATCATCTTTAAATATTTAAATTGCAGACTCTCTAGCTGCCTCTTAAATTAGATCCTTCACTTAGTAGTTTTGACGATTCATAACCTTGCTTCTCAGGCATTAAATATTCACCTGTTTAAATGGCAATGAAAATTTAAAATCCAATCCCATCTATTAATACAGAGAATGTTGATGGAAGAACAGCTGCACTTGATGAGGGAGTAGCTATTCTGACCCTACGGGGACACGTGATGGAGGTTCATTGTACTAAAATATTACTAATGCATATTTGCCATCAAATACAGACATCTCTTGGCTCTTCTCCAAAGGATTTTTATATTGAAGAACACAGAGATAGACTTAATATTTTGAGGTTTAAGATAGTCCAAAAATGATTCTCTACTTGAGTATTAAAGCAAGGTATCAATCAGCCTGTACTCCAAATCCACAGAAAAAGTCAAAATGGAGAAGACTGCTCTTCATTTGCAGTTGCCAAGTGGGGTCTGGAAACTTAACTTGAATTTCCCAAGGTGCAAGTTCTTATCCTACTGCAAGTCTTCTTCCTATTTTGGCTTAGGTATATTTTCTGTTTATAATTCTCTGAGGTGGAAAAGGAGAAGAAATATTTTCCTGGAAGGGAGGATGCTGATGACAGAGGTATCCTTGATAGAGCATGGGAAAGGGAGCTGCTTCAATCCCAAAAATGATCAAGTTACAGGGATGAGACATAGCCTGTTGGTCCAGGAGGGGCGCAGTTGCCCTTAGAATTTTTTGGGACATGGGCAAGGGTGGAGGGGCATGGTGCAGTACTCCTTTAGTTACATTCTAAAAGTTAGAACTGTAGTAAGGCTAATTTCAGAATTCTATGATGTATAGTTTCTCTAGGTAAGCACACTTAATGGCCATTCATCCTTTCCTTGGGAAATGTGACTTTTTAAAAAATGTTAATAGAAAATTAAATAAAATAACTTTTGACTGAATTATATTTCTCACAACATCTTTTCTGCTGTGCTCAGTTTCCTTCTATGTGTGTGTTTAAGGAAAAACCCAAGAGGCATTTTGATTTTTCTAAACTCTCAGAACACAGATAAGCTAGTTACTGTAGTGTGGTATTGTGGCAGAAAAACTGGACAACTAGATAAGAACATGGGGTCAGAGGATCAGAATTTGAATCAAGCATGCAGCATTCTGTGTGTAAGCCTAGGCCTGTTCTTCTCCAGCAGTAAGATACTAATGTGTGACCTGCCTACCTCACAGTGCACTTGTGAGACACAAACCAAACATTCCATCTGAAAAGACTTGTCAAGTGAAGTCTCCCAATCCTCTCAGTGTAATGCAAATGGAAATATTATGTTGCTTCCATGAATTTATACACAATTTAGTACCTTTGTCCTGCCTACAATGATTAGAACCAGTTCATTGACAGAGTTACTGAAAAAAACACGTTTTCAGAAGATTTGTTATTGATTCTCGGAGTCCTTGTTATATGGCTGTGCCCACATTTGTCAGTCTGGTTTGCTAAGATATGCAGGCATGGCAGTGATGATTACGAAGGAAGGAGTTCATACTCACGAATCTCTAGCACCAGGAGACACAACATGCTGTGCAGGGAGGGCCTTCAGGAAGAAGAAGCCCCAGGGAGATCAGGAGTGGGAGGGGAAAAGGCAGAGCCTGGGCTTCTTGTGGGAAGGGAAGGGCACAATGCAGGGTAGAATAGGGTGAGTAAATTTTACATTCAATAGTTTGAATAATTTTGGAGGGCTCCAGGCTTCAGGGTGGTCCCTAGTTGTCTAGTACCTAGCCCTGGAGAGGTTAAGGGCTGGGAATAATTGGTTTGGTGTGTGAGAGTTAGGTAATATATAGAGTAATGTGGGCTCTGGGGTGGTTGGTTTGTATATCTAAGGTGTGACTCACAGGCAAGTTATTTACTGTTTCTATGAACTAGCTCTCTCTGAGAGGAGCAGTCTCTTCAGGATCAAGGTCCTACATGCATCAGGTGTATAGAAAATTAGACAATGTAATCAATACAGGCTAGAAATTTAAAGCAGCAATGTGAAGACTGGACTTTGGGGGAAAAAAAGCAGGTAACATAACTGACCCAAGTATGTTTTCAAGGCTTTTATATAAGCACTAAATATAAACCTATTTTCCTAAATATATTTTAGGATATCTTTTAAAACACTCCACCCACACTCCTCTGAAATGCACAAAGCAGTAAATGTCACTGCATGAGTACATTATTCTGGAGCACAGTAATGGACTCAGGTTACTCAGTTTAATGGCTGGGTCCTTACCTACATTTTCAGATGCATATAGAGATAAATAATATTTATAATACAGTCACCTAGATGTTTAGGTTCTGTGCTCAGCATTTTATGTGCAATAGATATATATTTTCTGTTCCTAATAACCATGTGAAGATGGCACAATTATGTGGTAATAGACTTAAAAGAATGTGTCCAAGTTCACAGAACCTTTAATGAATTCAACCTAGTTTTGAGGCCAGGCACACTGGTTAGAGAACTGTCACCTTTAACTACTGTGACACTATTTCATGCCACATTTGACTTCGTGGAGAGGCAGCCTGCCTCTACTGCCTGCTTTATTAGTCATTGGAAGCTAGCTTTCTAACTTTGAGAATGTATAGATACTTACTCTGTTGCTCTTGGGAAGCACATCTTTTTACATTGTTCCTTTACGGTTGTCCTAATTTGGAGGGACCACTTCATTCACAGAATTGGGATCTAGGAGCTCCCTGCCCCTGAAGGAAAGCCATGGAGTCTGTTAGATCCCAGCAGAGTCCAAATACTGGGGTTTAGTATACTGGAATAACAGAATTGTTCTTTAGAAAAGAAACTGGCTCCTCATGTATTCCATTCAGTGAATGCATGAATAATTCATTGGCTTTATGTTTTTATAAGTTTATAGCTGTCCCAAGCAAGACTAGATTCCATTTCAGTTGTTTTATTCACCATTTGGGATATCCCTTCATTTCTTATTTTTCACTTACGTTATAGTTCCCTATGTCATTGGTCCTTCAGTTCATTGTTCTTAAGGGTTTAAGCACAGAGAAAAAATGTGTAGCACATGGATACCTCTGTCTTCCCTCCATCACTGTTTCAAATTCCTTTTGTCTGGAGAACAGGACAGCAGTGATGTGATTTTCAAATACAGCCTGTGGTACAACACGTGTACTTTCACTTGTTAATGAGCAAACTTATTGAATAAAGGATAAGAGTATTAAATGTTAACAAACTACTTGGTCAGGGGATGAAACAAAAAAACGTCATTATACAAAGAGCTGTGGACATAATTTAAACCATGGAGAAAATATTCCATATTTCATATAAAAGCTGTTCAAATTGAAACTTTTTTTAAAAGTTAAGGAATGAAGTAGATAAAAAGTGGGTACTGATGGGTGGATTGAGCAGGCAGAAGTTATCATAAAATGGTACCCCTATAAATAAGTTCTAGGATTAGACCCATTTGCCTTTTGAATGAATGCTCCGGAAGATGGGGTATATTGTGAAATTTCTATCTTTGCAGGTAATCCAAAAGAGCTTACAGTTAAGCCAAAGAGAATGTGATCAGGAATAGCACTTGAGACTCTGAGCAATTTAAAAATTGGTGGGGATAAATTATAGGCAGAGAGCAATGGATTACAATCTGGGCAAGGTCTAGATGAGCTGATGAGCTGTCCGTTAAATGCTGTGGTCTGGTAAGCTGTTGTGGACCAGCAGAATCAATGGGGTGTTAGGTTGGCTTTACTCTGTAAACATTTTAGCATATATCATGCATGAAGAGACCTAGGGAGGATGCAGTGACGAGAGCCAGCTGTAGTTCTTCCTGCATGGAGCTTATCTAAAACTGTTCATTATAAACAAATACACTTGGACTCATTTTTTTGTCTTGATTCTTGTAGAATTTTTGAATACTACATCTCAATGACAAGAGACATTTCAAAAGGGTACATAAAATGGCAATAAGTCAAGTCAATAAAGGGACTTTAGATCTTTTGTAACCAAGATTAAAAAGACTTGTTATCATCTCTTTGTATGGTTGAATAGTATTCCATTGTAAAGTGAAATAAGTCAGTCAGAAAAAGTTAAGAACCATAGGATTTCATTCATATGGGGGATACGCAACTGAAAATCACAGATATAAACAGACAACAATTTGGTGGTTACTAGAAGAGGGTCAGGGGAAAGTCAAGGGGATTAAATATACATGGTGACAGAAGACCATTTGACTTTGGATAGTGGACCCACAATGCAATATACAGATCATATAGAAACATCTACCTGAAACCTGTATCATCCCATGAACCAATGTCATCCTACTTTAATTTTAAAAAGACCTGTGGACAAGAAGACAATAAACAGGATGATAGGGGATATAGTTCCTTCACATATTTCAGGGGTAATAGCTATTTTAGAATAATAAAAAGAACATACTTAATAGGGTAAATTGTTTAGAAATGCGACACCAGCACCCCTTTTGAGAGTCTCAAAAATAGGTCACAAAAATATTAGATGAATTTAGAGCCTTTAAACCTAATCACTGGATTGAGAGATTGAGCTTAAACACTTAGTTGAGGGTTTGGCCTCATTGAGAGCAGTATTAACCACAAGTAGCATTGTGATGTGTGTGTCACTGGTTTATTTGGAACCTTACAAATCTAGGGAAAAATGGTTTCTTCTCTCTACCCAGTGGAATAGCATTTCTCATTTATTTAGAATTTCTCCAGCAATTAGTAAAACAGTTAATGCTGGGCTTGCTTTAATGTCAGTGTCTATTGTAGACTTCTTAGGAAAAGCCACAATGTATTCAGTGTAGTCTTTGAGGTTCTGAAGGGAGGCAGTTGAGTTCACATAGATGTTTAATTTTATTTTCCTTTTCCAGGTTTCCTATGCTCGCCCAAGTTCAGCTTCTATCAGAGATGCAAACTTGTATGTCAGCGGACTCCCAAAAACGATGACTCAGAAGGAGTTGGAACAGCTTTTTTCACAATATGGGCGCATTATTACTTCTCGTATTCTTGTTGACCAGGTCACTGGTAAGTAGACAGCTGCTTCGGAACATCTTTTACACTTTTGCCTGGCAGATTGTGAAGTACTCTGTCTTCCCATACAGCAATCTTGCCTCTAGAACACATCAAAGGTATATGTGGGCCAGAAAATGCAATTTTCTGCTGGAATTGTTCATAAATATGCATGGATAAAAATAGATTGTGGTGTGTAGTGAGTGAGCTTGCGTCATTTCCACCCTGAAGGCGTAGGTATGAAGCCTGTTTGATGGCATGTCATAAATGTACAGATGCTATAATCTTTATTTGCAAGCTGCCACATGAAAAAAGCCCCCCACCTTCCTTATCAAGTACTAATAAACAATCTTATTTTTGTAAAAAGCATCGTTTAATGTAGCAACATGCAGCCAGTCCTCCAAGGGAGGATTACACGACAACGAACCTAGTAATTGCTGTTCAGGTTGTTCCAGGTCCATGCTGTGCTGCAGAGGCATGTATCAGAGTTTGACATTTTGAGTGTTAAGCATTTATTTTATGCCTAATGTTAACTTTTAACTACATTTCAGTGAGAAGACTAATACGTTTATTAAAACTTATGTATGTAAGGAAGCTTTTCTATAAAGCTTTAGTTAAAGAAAAGCTGGCAATATAAATTTGATTATGGATTTTTTATTATAAATGCAGTGCTTATTATAAAACATTGAAAATGGAGGAATATGGGAAGGAGGGGGAAATCATTTCTAGTGCCATGTTCTCAGGTAGTCGCTAAGATTTTGTAGGCTTTTAGAAACAAAACAGGTAGGTGCTCCTCTTTTCTTTGTGTTTCTTCTCTCTCCCTTCTGTCATTCTTCCTGTTCCTTTTCTCTCATTTTTCTTCTCTTTCTCCTTTGTAAAAATAATGATACCTCTAGAGATGCATTACACAGTTAGTGTCATACTTTGTTTTTAAAAGAGATGGATTAACCACACAATAAAATTAGCTTCAAGTGAAGCTAAATTAGTTGATCTGAATTTGATCAGAAACCACTGTGTTATGCTCCTCTGTGCTGTTATTTAGATTCATAGGAGACTAAGTGCCATTCTTAAGAGTTCTGGGCAGAACAATACCTACAGTCACACATGCTTTGGAGAATGGCCTTTAGGTTTTCCTGTGTGGAGAAAATTTAGTCTGGTGAAGGTATATTAAAACATTGTCTTTTCTTCTTAGCTGCATTCCGTAAATTTCCTTCTATATTCTGTTACACTCATACAAGCTACTAATTGCGTAAAACAGAACTCTAGGCCTAGAAATCCAGATAAATTGGTTTAAATCAACAAAAATGCCCTTATAGTGTGTTCGTATCATTCATGCTTTTCCAGGAGCACTGAATGAATTGAGAGTAGGTGTCATCTGTTTTATGGAAAGTTCTTTTATGAACAGCAAGTCCCTCTGGAGTATTTGGGCGCACAGATGGGCCCACCTTGCCACCTGGTTTAGTCGGTGCTTCTCAAGTGTGGCTTTGCACCTGCAGCATCAGCATCCTCCTGGCACACTGTGAGGCATGCAGACTCCTAGGACCCACCCAAACCTAACATGTTACTAATCCCTTCCAGTCATCCGAAGCATGCTCAGGTTTGAGGATCACTGATTAAGGGGGCTCAGGCTGTGGGAGAGGCCATTTCGTTGCTAATCTGATACTTTCCTCCTGGAATAGTGAAGTCCCCCAGGGTTACTAGTTCTTAACAGGAGCCTGTAGATAACTAAAAGAATATACTTGCTGTCTTGTCATCATTTCATCTTTATACTTAACGGCTTTCAAGGCAAAAGTATTCACTTGACCTGAAATGGAAATCCCTGCAGTTTGGAAAATCCCTGCAATTTGTTCTTTAGCCATCAGGTGGTGATAGTGTGCAAGGCATATAGCTGCAATAGGAAAGGTAAAGTGAGTGGTAGGAGCTGGAAAAAAATTCCTTACCTACTTTAGAACACCATTCCAGGCCATTGAACTTACACAGTATTCATTGTAAAGCAAGGTGACTATTATTCCTTTTTAAAGTTTCTCTAAATCATAATGGCCTAGTGTGTTTTCCCAGCTCATGTTTCTCAATAACTTCTCATTCTTTTCTTCAGTGACATACTCTGAATCATCCAGATTTTTCTAGCTACTAGGCCCAAGCTGGTCTTGCTTGTCATAAACATGTTTCCTGGCACTGCTGATCTCACCATAGCCATCTGTGGTCACCTGCACTGGCCTGATGAAGCAAACTAAATGGAATGAGTTGGGTTTCCCTGTACCATTTCTCAAAAGCTGGACAGATCTGGTCATCCCTCTGCTTTCCCAGTCTTGTCTCTCAGAGTGGGAGCAGCACGAGCCAGGGAGTGGCATTCTCTAGTCGGAAGTAGTACTGCAGCCAGAAAGCTTTGAGGTTTTACTTCTGTTTCACTTTCAAAATCTAGGTCCCCTCTTACCATTTTATCCTCCATATAACATTACTTCTTTAATAAAATATAACTAGTTTAAAACAGTGGAGAAGCTTCAGGGAACCAGAAAAGCTTCTTCAGACATTTTCCCTAAATGACCAGTATTCTGTGTAATATCACTAAGTTACATTTTATCTAAACATTTAACTGAAGTAAATCTACTGTACATGTATTTTTTGCATAGCACTTTAGCATTTTTTAGCCAATGCCTGGTTCTATTCTCCTTGTGACAAGAAAGGGAGCTAGTGTGCCTGCCATTTCTGAGCTGCTTATCCAGTAGCATAATTTCAAAACTGAAACTCTGGCTTGCTGTTGACATTGTTACAGAGACCATGCTGGAGGGCGAGGCAGTGGAGAGAAAACGTGGACATACCAGTGTGCTTTCTCTTCTTCTTAGCTTGTACATAGGCATGTGATCATATGGATTCAATCTGTATAGGTGACTTCATGCATTGAAAAAAATACAAAATTGAGATTCTAGACTGAATTACTACTAAGATAAAATGCTCCTCCTCCTCTGATTTTGTGGTGGATGTTATGTGTGAGTGAATACACATTCTTGAGAGAAGGAACAATTAATTGATCCTTTCTTCTTTTCCTCTTTTCTCTTTCCACTCCCTCTTTCCCCAATCCTTACCCACATTTACCATAGGCATATCCAGGGGTGTAGGGTTTATTCGATTTGACAAGCGGATTGAGGCAGAAGAAGCTATCAAAGGCCTAAATGGCCAGAAACCTCCTGGTGCCACAGAGCCAATCACTGTAAAGTTTGCTAATAATCCAAGCCAAAAAACCAATCAGGCCATCCTCTCCCAGCTGTACCAGTCTCCAAACAGAAGGTACCCAGGACCGTTAGCTCAGCAGGCACAGCGTTTTAGGTAAGTCTGGTCTGCTTCTTATGTCCAGCCATTAAACTCCAAACTCTGAGATTCACTGTTCATTATTGTTATTCACAGGATCCCAGTTTGCGATGATTATTGTGGTTTTCTTTTTCCTATGGGCACAGAAAACCTACTTAGGGAATAGTGTCTCTTGCTAATATTGAAAGTAGGGACAAAGGGACAATGATAAAAGTACAAGCAGTGAGTCTCAGCGGGGTAGAGGGATAGGAGGGTGGGTAGGGTAATTTTGCCCATCAGGGCACATTTGGCAGTGTTTGGAGACATTTATGTTGGCATAATTTGGGTGGAGGGTGCTACTGGCATCTAGTGGGTAGAGGCCAGGGATGCAGCTAAACATCTCGTAATGTACATACAGCCCCCAACAGCAACTAATTATCCAGCTGCAAACGTTAGGTAGGTAGTGCTAAGGTTGAGAAACCATGACTTACAGGGTACAGAGTTCTTCTTAACTGTTTCCAGTGCTTTCAATTTTCAGTTCCCTCATTTTACTTTTCTTGATAACATTTTATTCTGTTTCAGTTTTTAGGTCAAGATCTTTCAGTTACTTTGGATTACAATAGGTGCCCCACTGTTATATAACCTATTTTAATACATTACATTTCTACAAATGGGTCCCTCTCCCCTTTTTAAATTTTTATAGTGGTTGGCAAACCTTTACTGTAAAGGGCCAGATAGTAAATATTTTATACTTTGTGGATCATGGGCTCTGTTTCATAGATGTCTTTTAAAAAACCCAACTGTTTAAAGATGTAAAATCGTTTTTAGCTCCCAGGTTCGGCTGAAACAAATGACAGCCTGGAATTAGCCTGTGGGTGGTAGTTCTCAGACACCTGTACATGTCCATAGAATCACCACATATCTTTAGCTCTAGAAAAAAATTACATATTTAACATAAGTATTAATATTCCAATTTTAAATTATTTTCTAATCCTGAGGTAACAACTAAACCAAGAATCATTTTTTAAAAATCCCTAGTTTACATGTGAGAAGAACATCGACTTTAAGATGTTATACACAGAGCATAAAACAAAGTCACTGTTTTTATTTTCAAGAATATTTTTAATGCCATTTTTGGCCATGTGTATACTGCAACCATAATACTATCTAATCCCCTGCTAATATATTTCAAATCACAATTGCATATCAACTGTTTTTCCTTGCTGAAACAAAATAATTATTAAAGATATAACAAGTATAGCTTAATAAGGCATTAGCATGTTTTTGAGCTTAAATCACATGCATTTTTTTCACTGTTACAGTGATTAAAAAAAAGAGGACTAAAAATCAGTCACTCTCCCTTTAAAAATAACACTCAATTATGTTGCCTGTGTTATGAGAAAGAAATTTGCCATAAACAAAAGATTTCAGTTCCTTCCTAGGGTGGTGTTTGCTTTGGGAGTAGAGGTGGTACCTTTGAAAGGCTTTATTTGGAACTGTATAACTGGGTACCAGTTGATTGAGCCTTTTCTTCTCTCTGCTTTAACTTTGTGAGGAAAACAAACAAACAAACATTGGCAGAAAGGAAATGCTGGCACCCTGACTTGTACATCAGGTTGTTGATAACTACAGTATCTGCTCTCAACCTGACCTAACCCCCCCTGCACCCCCTCTCCCCCGACCTCCCAGCATGATCTTTGCTTTTTATCTGTGGTTGGCTAAAGCTTTTCAAAATGTTCTAATGGTCGAATTTAATGGCTTTTAAAATATATTGTGCCCATTCTGGACTTTAATCTTTTCGTTCCATATGTTATTAACTTGACAATTCTTCCTTGCCTTACCTCCTATAATTTTTTGAGAGGGTGTGTGTGAATAAGAGTTGTCTTTTGTAAAGGAAATTTGGTTTCAGAAAATAGGGAAGAGTTTTATTTAGTTAGTCCTTTCAGGTTCCTAACTCTTGTATCCATTTCTCTATTTCCCATTCCTACCAAAATCTCTTCCAGAGTAAATTTTGAAGTAATCTTTTAGTTAGTTCAGTGAAAGTTTGTATTAAAAGAAATTGAGAGCCTTCATTCCTATGGTTCAGGAATAACCTGATGTGTGTTTGGTTGCTTTTTAAAGATATCTTTAAAAATTTGGCTGTCAATACTTTGATTTTTCCCCCTCTCCTCCTGTTAAATTAAGGTTGATCTTTTACCACGTAAAGACTTTTGAATTAAGGACTCGCTTATTTTGTTGGTATTTTGCTCTTCTCTGGTTTAAGTCCTAGGTCCTAATGCTCTTACCCTTGAGTCTGTCACCTTCCAGTGGACACTTAGAAAATTTCCCACTGACTTATATGTGGTTATAGTACCCTTGGCATCAAGAGTGGAGAGAATAAAGAATACAAATTATAATAATTAAGGATACTTTAAATGTTCACAAAATACTTATCTCTTAAAGTCAAGAAATGAAAATCAGGGTTAAGTTTAAAAGTGAGCTTGTGAAACTTATGAGTTAACTCATAAGAATAATTAGAAGAATAAACATGAACACCACTGCCCTAACACACTTATTTAATTGACTACAGTTTTCAAAAATAGAACCATTCATATATATTTGGGTGGCTAATGTAATTTAAGCCCCTTAAGTATATTTGTGGGACATGGAACCTGAATTAAACTTTAAGTCAGGTTTTTTCATTTCTTCCTGTGGAACAGCTTTATTTTTACTGAATCTGATCTAGTCTAATGGCCTCTGTGCCTGCTTCAATAAACCTTGATGCATTTTCAAGGAGCCTTTTAAATCAGCACTTGAGTTGCATTTAAGGCATTTGCTGGTTGCACTATCACAGGTTCCTTGTGGATGAAACTGGCATCAATTCTGAATAATTTTTTTCTCTCTTAGAGGACAGATGATACCATCTAATTGGATAAGGGGGTAAGTTGATGATCTTGTGGTTTAACCTCAAAGCAGATCTTCTTGGTCAGAGCTTTGCAGCAGCTTTGAAAACTATTATTTTTAGGATCCAGGATTTTATTTTCTTACCCTTTAGCAGCAGTCCCTGTTTATATGTTTATTTGACTTGAATTGACTTCACACTTTCTCTTTTACTTGCATGTGGGTCATAGTGTGTCATAGTGTTTATTCCCATGGTGTGTCAGCCAAATTTCTTGGCAACTAGGTGGATAACTTCATTTTACTCTCTATTTACAATAAACGTGTAACTTTGAAATGGGAGTGCTCTACCTAATATGTGGTTCCATTTGAAATACTGCCTAGTTATAGTTGGAGTTGTATTCTTATAATAGAGGTGTCTGTACCTGTATCCCCAGTGTTGCATTCATTAACTCATAAACCCTGATCAAACAAAAGATAAAGATAGAATACAGAATGAAATAACATACCAAACATCTTGCTGGTTATGCTGACTAGCTGTATATTTACCAATATCTTAATAAATAATATACCTTTAAAGTAGGAGTCATGAAATCATCTTAATAATTTTGAACTTCCTGTTTCACTTCATCTGAGACATGTTGGATTATCTTGCATCTAACCTCATAATGTAGGTTGTATTAGGAGTGGAAGAAATAATCAACTGCCTTTTCTCATTCACTTGAGCTTCTCATTCATTATTGTCACCCCCACTCGGATCATGAAAATGATGCTTTTTGCAGGAATCTTTTTGAAGATGCCACTTTTTTTTAGGGTTATTTTAATTGAAACTAGGTAGGTTTATTTTTCTAATCCTGCAAATCTGCTTACTGTGTCATATGTAAAGTGGATTGTATCCAAGCTAAGGTCAGGTGAGAGTGTCACTGTCCTTTTGAGGAAGCTCAGCCTTCCCCCAGGAAAGTGTATAATAATGTGGGGAATAAATGAGGGTGCTAGGAACAGTGAACTGATTAAATATCAGTAGAGTACTTTATTTTTAAAGTTTAAAAATACCAATTTAACACACACTTCAGTATTTACTTGCCACACTGCAGTAGACCTGCATGCATGCCCTTGTTGCATTACTGTGGACTCTATTAACTTGGTCTCCATTCAAAACTTGAGTCCTTGAGTTCTGGAAAGACCCAGAAAAAATGTGTAATCCTGGAGAGTAAGAGGGGTCCTCGAGTCTGAGCTAAGCATAAACAAGGCAGTTACAAGAGAACATGGGGCAATGTGTGCCATGATCTCTTAAAACTGCCAAGTTTATAGTTTTCCAGCAGCTGCAAGACTTGGGGTGCATAATACCCATGTGGAGCCTCTCCACCTTTTCCCAGCTTTCATGAGAAGCATCAGTATGTGTCACCAAGAGTGGAGAGAACTCCTAGGCTCACCTGCACACAAGCAGGAGTTTTCATCATCAGCTTGGTCCTGTTTTTTAAGTCCCATGCTCCTCCCTGCACTCCTTGTTGATGGGGGAGAAGTGTGGCGAAGGAAGGGGAAGTAGAGATAGAAGCAGGTTAACTTGGCTTAAGTTCCAACGGATTGTACTTTGCCTAAAATGGGTATTGAGTGAAGAAATCAGTGAGGGTCATGGTACCACATGGGATTTCACGGGTAGGACAGATTTGAGACCCTACTATAAAAGTCCTAGACCTCCGGCCTGGTGATTCCTGGATGGGGAATGAACTTTCTCCTGCTTAATGCATGTAATTAACTGCTAGGGCAGTTTCAATTTCCACCCTACCTTGAAAATAGAATCCTGTCTCTGTACTTTGGATGATGTCTTAAGTTTCTGGTGGCAGAGCATGACAGTCCCTACCTGGTCCTAATTAACAGGCAGAGATGTTGTAACTATTTTTGAATGAATTAAAAAGGCTGTCTCTGCCTCTGGATCTTTCAGCACTTTGGAAGGACACCCCAGTATCTCAGTATGCTATTCTGCTCTACAGGTATCGTATGCCAGAAGCATTCTGCATTGATCATCCCAACAATTTTATGAAACTATCTCTATCTTACTACTTTACGATTGGTGTCATAATTTGTGTACATATTTATTTCTGGGATTACTTTGGAGTATGAAGACATGGCATCTTTGGCTAGAGTCATCATCTCTGCAGGAAACAAGCCCCCCACTTGTGTAGACTTTGTACACGTGACAAACAAGGTCCTTAACCAGCTCTCCTGGTAGCTTTTGCTCTGGGTTAAGCAGTTCAGGACAGTGTTGGTTGCCTTATTGCTTTTATTTATGCAGGAGATACTTAGTGTAAACTTGCTTCTGCTCTGTGGTTGGATGAGGATGTGCCCTGCCTGATCTGGAGGGTAATGAATGGTACAATGCAGACACACTCAGATGAAGATTCTTTGTCATTGTGGTTTGTTGTGGGGTATTTTTGCACTTTGTTTTACATCAGCCCAATTCTTCCTTTATATTTTTATAGAGCACACAAAATGCCCAAGGTTGTCTGGGGACAGGAATGTCTGAGATCCCTTATCCAATTCTGAAAGACCAGAAAGAGATACTTTTGTTTGGCTTTTATAAAACTAGAAGGGGCAGCATTCTCCTGTGTGCTTTAGCTTCACTTGAGGCAAAGCTGTTAGTGCTAAGCTTGAAACATTGATTTTTCAAATTAACCTTTCACCTAGGGGTTAAAAGAGAAAGAGAAAAAATTGTTTTTCTGACCCCTAGGTCTTCCTTGCAGAGTGTCAACATTGTGGCAGTTAATGGTGATGGTATGGGCAATATATTACGTTATGCCCACCTCCTCTTTTAAACATGGTATTGTGGACATTTGGAACTCTTTGAAACTGATAAATCAAGTACTATAAAATCAATTCAGTTTTTGAAATAGGAAGAGGATGTGGACTGTTTTAAAGAGTACCCACTCACCCACCCCTAAATACCTTTTTCTTAAAACATGAAAGAAGTTCAAGTTGATTTGTTTGTTTCTACCTGGCTTCTTGAGCTTTGCGTAGAGCTCCCCTTCTTGTATCGGGAGAAGGGTCAGCTCAGGGCCAGCACACCACCCTGCCTTGTTCACTGGAGCAGGAAGTCTGACATCCCTCTTTCTCTGGATCTAAGCTGAGCACCTTGAGAAATGAGGTTTGGCTGCGATTGGAGATAAGGTTCTTTCTACCTATTACAATACTACTTTGATTCTAAGAAATGAAAGTCCTTCAGAGTTGGGAGGGTGAAAGGAAGTTTATGGAATTCTGTAAGCTTCAGGGTGCTGCCATCATTTACAAGTCCTGTGGTCTTGGGAAAGTCACTTCAACTATGCCTTCGTGTACTCAGGAACCAATAGAGTTATGAGAATTAAAATAGTATTAAGGACAAGTAGGTATATGTGGAGCACTTAGAACTTACCTGGCAAAAGGTGAGGACCCTAATGGTAACTATTTCAGAAGCCCCACCTTTACTCTCTGAAGGGCTTCCACAAATGACCACTGGTATTTTCCCTATGTTGCACTGACTCTTACAGTGGTCAAGTTGTATCCATCAGAAGAGTTAGTGTCTCGTGGCAGCAGGTACCCATCCTCTGTGAAAAGCCTCAATTTTTGACTTCACATACAATTCATATACAAAATATCCCCTTGGAAGATGGCAGTAACCAGCCCAACTTTCTTGGACATCAAGGGGGAAAAAACTGAAATTTGCTAAATGTGTGTTTTGCAGGTTGGACAATCTGCTCAATATGGCTTATGGAGTAAAGAGGTAATGATAGAGGTTCATGATACTCATAATCCCTTCTCTTAGTGATTAGTTTCTTTGGTTTTGGGAGTGATTCCCTTTGTAAGTTTGTGTTGAGTTTTCTTTTGCATGTGCAACATAATGAAAAGCTGCTTTTTGAAGCACGGTTGACTCAAGGACTATCTTTGTATCACTGGATGCCACCTGGTTTTTAAAAACCCATTATTTATTTTATATTGCATTGCGACATTTTGGCATGTTTACATATGTGTTGCACCCTTCCCCCGCCCAATCCTGCTTAGATCCGTAAGCCAGTTTAAATATATGTTTTGTTATTGGGGATAATATTCAATACAGCACATGGTGACCATTTCATAACTTATTAGTGCCTTGATAGTGTGTGTATATATATATATATATATATATATATATATATATATATATATACATATAGCGCATGTCACTGAAGGCCACACACAGACTTTGAATCATCAAATATATAGTTGTATGTCTCTGTTGCGGGAGGAGGGAGTTCCAAAACTCTGGGATGGGAAAGGGAAAAGAAACAAAGTCCACTGCTGTAACCATCCTGTTTCTGTTGTGTGTTGTGTGTGTGTGTGTTTGTGTGTATGTGTTCTTGTTTCCTATTTTGTTCAGTAGGTTTTCGCCAATGACCATTGATGGAATGACCAGTTTGGCTGGAATTAATATCCCTGGGCACCCAGGAACAGGGTGGTGTATCTTTGTGTACAACCTGGCTCCTGATGCAGATGAGAGTATCCTGTGGCAAATGTTTGGGCCTTTTGGAGCTGTCACCAATGTGAAGGTCATCCGTGACTTTAACACCAATAAATGCAAAGGTTTTGGATTTGTGACTATGACAAACTATGATGAGGCCGCCATGGCAATAGCTAGCCTCAATGGATACCGTCTGGGAGACAGAGTACTGCAGGTCTCCTTTAAGACCAACAAAACGCACAAAGCCTAATGCGCTCTTGTCCTCAGTCCATTTATATATGAAAACTATACAACAAAGGCAAGTTAAGAGAAACTTTATACATTAGTAAATGTCTTTGTAAGTCAGTGTTGAGATGGGGATAAAACGACTACTTAGCATCCTAAGAAATATGTGAGATTTTTTATTGCTAGTATTTGAATTAAAACTTCTTAAATATCTTTTATGTTTGAATATGGACAAGAGGTACAGGGTTTTTACCTGTCACATTGCATTCTATTGCCTTCTTTGAAGAAGGTGGACCTTTTAAAGTGTTTCAGCTAAGGGAAGACATTTCTTTTTACGTAACTGCCTTGAACCTGTGAATAAATATTGAGGCTTTGTGTTGTATTTCCTCAGTTGGTTATGTCTTTTTTCCCCCCTTTTTTTCTTTTTTATGATTAGCTTTGTGTTTTGTTTACATTTAAAGCATCACTGTTATGTCTAAGAAAAGTATTTTGAAGTTTACATTTTTATTTATGAAGTTAAAAACAGTATTTATTTTGTAATTATGATTTGGGTTGGGGAAGGGGGGGCTACATTATAAACGCTTATTGTAAGAATACTGGAGAACTTTTCGTAAAGCAGTACCTTGCCAAAGAGATAAGAGCCTCTTTGATGTGGGTTTAAAAAAAGCATCTATTTTTATAAAAAAGAAAATTTGGAGAAACTTTTTACTGGTCCTGGAACAAATATTTTGACTTGAATACTTTGAGAAATCTCTTCATATGACACCTAGTGAGCTTTTAAAATTTACCAGGAAATTTGCAGCAGCTGGAAAATTTAGAAAGATTTATGATGTAGGAAATACTTTTGAGATCTTTGTACGAGAGGAATAGAATCAATGGGGGGAAACAAACACTGCTGGTTTCGTTTTTGTATCACCAGTGGAGTGTCTGATCATCCTGGTTATTAGGTGGCTCACATTGATTTGTGATTTTGAAACAAAAAAAATTTACAAAAGAATATATAAGAGCAGGCAAGAAATTTAAATTACCAAGAGATGGGGGAAAAAAATCTGTTCTTCCTAAAGAAATCCCTTCAGATAGAGCTCATGGTGTTTAGTGATGTACTTGCAGTATTGTTTGAAGAATTGTTTTGTCTTAAGGGAAAAAGATGTTGCACATGATTTGTACTGCAGCAAATCAGCAAAAGTGATCTGAGTTGGATATATTTGAAGGTATTTTGAAAGTTACGTTCAAGGCTAACACCTGAGCTTTGTGTAATGTAAATAAGACCTTGTGTTTATGACCCTTTCAGCTAATTTGATTTTTTTTCCCTTACATGCCAAGTGATGTTCAGGTTTTGAATGTTTTTGTATCAGTTTTTTCCTTTGTAAATGGCATTAACATTGTTACTTGAGGTCTTGCTTAATCACTTTTGTTGTCCTGAGGACTTGAATTTACAGTGCATCAGATTTGTTGCTAATTTTGTCTGTAGATAGTCTAGCTTCAGCTGTTTATGGTGATGCTACATTTTTGTTTATAAATATGTTTGTGGTAAAAAAAAAAAATGAGTATAACCATAGGTTTTGAACAAATTTCCTTACATTTTTCATACAAAAATCATAAATATCTGTATGCTATTGAAATTTAACTTTGTATGATGCTTAAACCACTATTTGGGGAAATAATAAAATAAGTCTTTACCATGTATGAAAGAAATTTTAAAAAATACAAAATATTTTCTGATTAGCATCTAGCTTATAATAAATTTTCAAAAAAGCTGAAGGCAAAACTGCCTTCATCAGGATGCACTGAGAACTATATAGTTACGTCCTGCTTTTTGTATAAACTGAGATGCTCACGTGCTTCCCCTTAGAACAGGCAATGTGCTATGCATAACATAGTTGTACATTATCTTTGCGGTTGCATTTTTTTTTTTTAATTTAAAATTGTAGTTATAAAACTTTTCAGTATAGTACAGTACATATACTGTGAGGCGCGTGCTAAAGTGAATAAGCGAGTTTTCATGCTGACCCACTCAATGCTATTCAGAAATCAATTGGCTTAGCACTTTCTCATATCCTTAGGTGCATTTAGATTGTCAGAGTTAATCTTCTGCGTTAAAAAAAAAAAAACTAAAAAACTGAAAAACAAAATACATGTATATACTTAAACAAATAAGGTTTCCTTCGCGGGAAAACAGCATCTACATGCTTCTTTCCTATACTACTGTAGCAAACCAAGGCATTGATGAGAGGGCATGCAAATTGTGCTTCACTTTACAGTGTTTATCAGAGCACTTAATAAAATGTAA
Source organism: Noctilio leporinus (assembly GCA_004026585.1). Taxonomy (NCBI): domain Eukaryota; kingdom Metazoa; phylum Chordata; class Mammalia; order Chiroptera; family Noctilionidae; genus Noctilio; species Noctilio leporinus. The sequence goes on from PVIW01003362.1 coordinate 25,557, forward strand.
GGCTGGTATTTATTTGAAGTTGTACAGTATGACTTAATTCACATCTGTTGGAATAGAAAATAATATTCTGTTGAGTATTTAAGAGGCTGTACATGTTTTCTTTTGTGTTTGGATTCTTTGTACTTTTTCATGTTCAGTACATCAATAAACAAAGTTGAAGGGAAAGAACAGTGTGGTGAGTAGGTTTTTATACACACTTTGGGGGCTCCTGTGCTCAGCCTAATAAAGTTGCTATCTTGAGTGAAAAGAGGTTCCCTCAGAGTGTTAGTTGAAAGCAGAAAGTGCTATGCAGAATAAAAATTTCAAAAAGCACGTTATTTGAAATAGAATGTGCAGAAATTTTTTTGAATGACACCATCTGATTAGTTAGCTTTCAAATATTCCTTGATGAATTTTTACAGGAATACATGCTTTCATTGGCTAGTTGTAGTAGTTGAGTAATTGGATGCTGACATCATTCTATAGCTCTGATTTAATAAGCACCTTTTTTTTTTTTTTTTTTTTTTAAACAAACAGGAGTTGTCCTCACACATTATTTGAGCTAAAGAGAAACCAAACAGAAGGAAGGTAACTTACTTTGATTTAATTCACCCAGAGGATTGACTGTTGGTGTGTGAAATTTATATTTGTTGTCCAAATGCCAGATTGTTAAGAGATTCTTTTCTAAAATCAGAAACTCAGTTTTAATTAGGTTAGGGTTGATGGGGGTAGCACATATGTACAAATCATGAACTGTGCCAACTCCGTATTTCACATACATATTCAGTTCTTGTAACACATCCCGAACAGAAGAATATTTTTTTTGCTGCTCTTTTATGCAGGGATTCTACTTCTTAAGAACTTCAAAAAAATAATACACAAAAGTCAAAGTTCTATTTTCTTCCTATTTTTTAAAAAAGTATACTAAATGGCTTCTTTTAATTTAATTGTATCTGTCAGCTTTTTTCATAAAAAAAAACATTCTAAAAAATAATTGTCCTGAATTCACAACTTAGTAGTCAGAGCATAGCTGAATGACAAGATGATTCCTTTCCTTCCAACATGCAATTAATCTCAAATCTTCATACTCCCTTTTTTTATTATATGAATTTAATACTCTAATTTTGTGATATTTGAACATCTTCCGCCATCTCTCTCTTCTTGCATGCTTATCAGTATTTTGACTCATCTGCTGTCAGTAGTTTTCATATTTGAGCAGATAGTGGAAAAATTATAAGTAAAGTAGTTTTGTGAAACTACTGTACATGAGATTTTTCCTTAGAATCCTTTCTCACCTTATGCTTGCAAATGATCTAGAGATTCACAATTCAGTGCTATAGTAGCCAACAACAATTCTAAAATTTTAACATTATTTTAATCTTATTTGATGAAAAGTATTAGCAATTTAACATTCCAGTTTTTAAAAAATGAACAGATTTCAAAGAGTTCTCCCCTTCCTTAATAAGAGGATCAAAAAAAATGTAGTAGAAACTTATAACTCCTATTCGAAGTGTTGCCTAGAAATAAGAAAATGCATGTATTTTTTAGGTAAATATATTGGAAGTTTTAATATAATGCCAGAACAATGTGCACATATCTTTTATTGGGTACAAGATACAAAAAAAATGAGGCAGTGATTTTGATCCTTTATGCCTGTTTCTCCATATTGGAACCTTGAATAATGAAGAAAATAGAAATGTAGCTAAAAATTGTGACAATTTGTTATTGTTTGAAGAAAAGTAACTGCTTGTTATAGAAACAAACAGTTTATTTTTCTAATTTTTGTATTCCTTCTCTGAAAATTCTCAGAAGTCAGCTCACTTCTCTTCAAATTGGAAGGATTAAGCCATCTACATCATTAATTCAGGCAGCCTGTTGATGTAGGGTTACTGAAATTAACCTTCCCAGAATTCTGGTTTTTACAAATAAATGAAAGTATTATTTTGGGTGTCCAGGACAGGTTTAGTGGTTGTTGGTGTTCTGTGCTGTGCCCCAGGTCTGTGGTAATGAGCAAGTGTGGCTCTTCATCTTCTTAGCAACTGTCACCTAGGAAGAAGGACAGACAAGCCTCTGTGCTGTGAAAATCCGGAAGCAGGTGTAGAGCTAACTTGCTGCTGTTTTTATAAGCCCAGTTACACTCTGTCCTTTGAACATATATGCTTTTCCTTTTTTGGAATCATTATTAGCTCATTTATGTAAGTTTCAGTCTGACATCAGTGTCATTTAGTTTAGTAAATCCTAAGATGCTTCTGTAATTATTAAGTTGTCCAAATCCTTTCTAAGGCAAAGTAAAAGTTACATCCATTAAGACACTGTCTATCTGAATAGTTGGGTTGATGGGGCAGTTTAAATATTCTTAACTTTCTCTAAACATGGAGTGGTCATTTGCAAAGCACTAATAGGATAAAATGCCCAGAATATTAAAAGTATGCCAGCTGGCTTTATTCTACTTTGAATTAAGACATGGCACAGTCTTAGGGTCTCAACTTGAATATTAGCATTACTTATAGTTCAAATAACTAAAGATATAGATTAAGATGTAGTTCTTGATACTAACCCCCAGAAACTCAACAGATGCTACATTTCTAAATATAGCAACCAAGCACGAACCTCAGCTGTGTGCAGTGCCTACGCAGAGCAGACGTAAGCATGAGGAAGGCCAAAGCCTCATCTTGAGTTCCAGCTTTGTCCACATCCACAAGTAACTGTAAGGTGCAAAGAAAGTCAAGATCACCGTGTACAAAGTACATTAGAAACAAAAAGAAAAAGGGTGTGTGTGTGTGTGTGTATGTGAGAGATAGTGTGAATGTACACATTGGTGGGAAGGGTGATTATTGGGGTAGGAGTAGGAAACGACACGGAAGTGATAGCAATTGAACTGGGTGATTAACAGTAGGTGGGATTTAAGAAATTTTAGGGGAGGGAATTCAAGAGAACACTGGTCAAAGACATGCTACCCCTGTAAGTTACACCTAGGGTAATCCTACATCAGTTCAGATCAACATTTAATAGAGACCTGAATTCATTAAATGTTTGTGTGTCCATGACTAGTTAAATTGATTAGTCAGAAATTTGAGTCCGTAATGAAATACAAAGTCTCTAAACATTGAAATTCACCCATTTCTCTGTAACACTAAAAATGTTTGTTAGGATAGAGTATATGTGATTTTTGGAGTTGTTGAGAACTTACTAGGAAGGACATTGTAGTTTAAAGGAGACATTTCTTTGGAGCATGTGGTGCAGAGTTTGCAAAAAGACCAAACAAAAACCAGAAACTCCCCAGTAATAAGATACTGGGCCAGTGTATTTCTCAGAGTATATACTTTTCAAACTCAATGACTTGAGGTGATTAAAGTGATCTTTTTCAGTAGGGATAGTATTTCCAGTGCTGTAGCACCTGGTTCACTAATGTTTTGTTACATATTTCATAGTTTTCTAATCCTTATCACTCAGGTATCCCTTTTATAGAAGGTGGAAAGAAATTATCAAATACAAATGTTTCTGAGATGTTTCTAGAGAACTATGGTTTGACAGCTTTCATTTTTTTGGAAGTAACACACAGATTAGAAGAAATACAGAGAAGAAAGGCAGCCATTTATATAGTTCCTTGGGGAAAGGGCTTGTTACTTCGCTGTTTTACTCTGAAGGGCTGTTTGACCTGCAGATTGTTGGTAGCCACATGATCTCCCTAATTGATTTTCACTGTGCACTCCTGAAAACCCTCCCTGTGCAGTTACAGAAGCAACCAGCTCCATGTGGACGTCCTTGAAGACATGAGGAAATTGGCATCCACTTCAGGGTGAACCCACCCTTTGGAGTGAAGCATGCAGTTGGAAAGGTAGCTTTGTCCCTTGGATTGCATTGCAGTTGTGACAAATGTGCAGCACACCATGACACACAGATTGGGAGGCTCTATTATAAATACTTTAAAGAAAACAACTTCACTTTCTGTAATTCTTTTACTGAATGTACATTGAGCATCTGCTTTATGTACCCGTTGCTGTGCTATCTTTCAGGACTCAAGATTTAATTTCAATTTTTACTCTAGTTTTGAGCTGGAAGGTACCTCAGGGGTCTTGTTTAGCACCTTATTTTGCAGATGTGAGTCAGGTCCAGAGAAGTGAAGGTTCTCCAAGGTTCTTTTACTAACATGAGACCTGGCACTTGAACCTAATTCTCCTAATTCTTGGAACTTGGCCCTTCATTGGTATTAAAGTACTAAAATACATGCTGAATTAACTTTTCACTAACTGTGTCCTTTTGTGGGATCAAATTTCTTGAATCCTATAGGATATGTAAAGCATCTAGAAATTGAACAGAGGTAAGTGCCTGTAGTATTTTGACTCATTTTATGTTATAATAATTTACATCTTTGTGGATCATCCCAGTCAATAGTAATATAATCACTGTAGAAAACTTATGAAGTACAAAAAGTACAAGTCAAAATTTACTAAGTCCTCCCCTGAGAAAGATACCTATTTTCTTTTGGTATATTTTTTACAATTTTTTAAAAAAGATTTTATTTGTTATTTTTCAGAGAGGGGAAGGAAGAGAGGGAGAGAAACATCAATGTATGGTTGCCTTTGACCTGCCTCCAGCTACAGACCTGGCTGGAGAGCTGGCTTACAACCTAGTTATGGTACCCTGGTTGGAAATCGAACCAGCGATCATTGGGTTCTCAGGCTGGCACCTTACCCACTGTGCCACCAGCCAGGGCTCTCTCTTAATATTTTTATGTGTTGTGATTACATATCTGTCCTTTTTCATAAAGATTAAGCATTCAAATTTGTGGATTTTTTATTGATAAGGATGTGTCGTCTTCAGCGCTCCCCAACCTTTTTGGCACCAGGGACGAGTTTTATGAAAGACAATTTTTTCATGGATCTGCCGGGCTTGGGTGGTTTGGGGATGATTCAAAGACATTACATTCAAGCTCACCTCCTCTGGCTGCCCAGTTCCTGACAGGCGCGGACTGGTACTGGTCTGTAGGCCAGAGGTAGGGGACCCTTACTCCTTTTGATTTATGTATGTGAGTGCATGGGCAAGTTAAAAAACAACTTTTTAACAGACGCAAAATAATGCATTTCTGATTTTAAGAAATGTGTTCTCTACTTTTTATTGTATTGATTGCTGCTGACGTTTTGTCAGGGAGGCATAAAAATCAGAATTTCTATAAGGTTTCCCATTACAACTCTGTTCCTCCAGGCTTTTATTAAGGCTGAAGACAATTTGAAGTCCAGGACCTAGGGGTGATATCTTCAACTCTCAGTTTGGAGAGGTGCCCACATGCTTACTTGGAACCCTCTGAGGTGGGCAGTTTGGTTTGCAGGCTTCAACTAAGGAACAAGAGCCTGGATGGGGAGAGGAGAAGTATGAAGCTGTACTTTCTCCTTGCAAACAGGGCACATAGATGCCTAAAGGACTGATAAGTAACCATCACTCTCCTTTTTCCTTAGCAAAAGAAAATGCTCCCTTCCCGGGTAGGGACTAGGAGAGGATGATGACGAGTCCAATTGTGGGTGAGTAATTTTTCCTCTTTTCCTTGGGTCTCTGATTGCAGTGATCATCTCCTTTGCCAGGGACTGGCTAAATACTGGCTCCTTGTTGCATGCGCTCGGAGAAGTCGCTGATGATAGATGAGGACTTTTAAAAGGATTGAGGAAGCAGAAAGATGCTCGTTAAAGTGCACCTGGATCCTGCCATGACATCACAGGCGGACCATAAACAGCTCTCCAGAAAGCACGACAGCCTTTTTTCACCCCTTTCTTAACAATAAGACATAGATTGGGCTTGTTCTCTATTCAAGCATCCTTATGAGTAAATGCCTATTTTTACGGTAGAGCTGCACTTTAAAAATAGCTTCAATCAATTTGAGTCTTTTTCCCCCATATGTTAAAAAGTTATATGTGAATCAAAATATCTCAGATTGCTTAAATTCTTCCAGACACAAGGCATTTGACTTTGTCCTTTTTTTAGGGGGTGGGGTGTTAGGTAGGTGAAAGGGTCTGAGGAGGAAGATTAGATACACAATAAGGACTTCCATTCTGGCCTTTTCCACCCTGTTTTTTCTTTGGGACTTCTTTACTAACTGCAAGGCTTTTACACGAAGATTTGAGATATCTAACTGCTAAAAAATTCATTAATATTTGGCGGGTGCAGTCTTCTTCCTGGAGCGATTGTTTATTTTTGTTGCTGAGAGCAATTAACTAGTATAGTCACAGTTGCAGCTGTTAGATACTATAAGCTCCCATGGAAATCACAAAAGGCCTTCTGCACATTTAGAGTCTACATTTGGATTATTTTTAATGTAACTCTTCTGGAGTCTACTATGTTAGTCAATTTGATTGGGTGATCCTGAGCCAAACCTAATGTACAGGGGAATCATCAGCATGCCATATTGATGACAGTCATTAAACACCTTGCTTTGTGGAAGCCAGAATGACTGGCTGCTTTGTGCTGAGAGCACCTGTATCAGTCCTTTCCCTTTGTGCACACCTGGATGTGGCTCATCCCCAGACACTCCCTTTTTCCTCAGCAATTTGTCCTTTTTGTGTTTACTCCTTATTTATTGCTGTTGACTTGTTGGGGCTTTTGTGGAATAATCCACACATGCAAGTGTGAGGAGATTCAGACACAATGTGGTGCCTGTTGACTTGCGTGGTTAGGAAGGAGTGGCTTCTTACAGAATGTTGGCTCCAGTTTTGTGCCTGATACTCCAGCCATAGCAGCTCAAGGGAAGGGGATTGTTTTACTGTTTTTCTAGTGTCTGCACTTTTGCCTTTGGAAATAGTTTTGATGGAAAAGTACGTGTGTGTGTGTGTGTGTGTGTGTGTGTATTTAAAAGTCATACTGTTTTAGAATTCACATTATGCTTTTTGTGTACATATTCTCATTTGTACCTCATGCTAACCTGTGAGGCAAGAAGTTGGCTTGTCCCCATTTTATAGAAGAGTAAATAGTCTTAGAATTGATGGGTAACCAGCAACCTGCTTGCTTTTCTGCACTGAAGTCAGTTACTTTGGTAAGTAACAAAATATGTGTTTTGTGTATTTTACTGGTAGTGTATTGATCCAAAGCAGGCTGATGGACTTGGCTTTAATTTGCTGGCTGCTAGAGCTTGCCCTATGCACGGGACCAGTTTATAGTGGCTTTTCAGCAGAGTAGAATCAGCACATGCTACTTTGTCTGTATTTGTAGAAATAATTTGAGAATCTTAGAGGGTTTTGGTAATTGTCTTACAAGTAGGAACCTAAAATATACAATGAATGTTTGTTTCCTGCTAGCTAGCATAAATTAGTTAGAAGTCATTACATTTTGATTAGATTTAGATACTTACATGAAGATATATTTAAAACAGCCTTTCCGTTTATTGACCAGATGGCAATCTGTTCAGCCAGCATAGATCTATTACTTAATCAAGTGGAGTAGTTCTTCTTTAGTCACACACCCTCCCAATAAAATTTTTTGTATAAAGGGAAAGGTATGGAGCCCTGGCTATGGCACAGTAGATGAGGTGCCAGCTTGTGAACCCAAAGGTTGCTGGTTCAATTCCCAGCCAGGGCACATAACCAGGATGCAAGCCAGGTCTCCAGTCAGGTCCATAGCTGGAGGCAGGTGAAAGACAACCATACATTGATGTCTTTCTCCCTCCCTTCCCCTCTGTCTGAAAATAATAAATAAAGTCTTTTTTTTTTTTTTTTAAGGAGAGGTATGAACACTGGCAAAATAAAAATTAATTTGGTAATTGTAATTAAATTTTTCTGTAAAAATTTTCTCTTTGGATGACTTTATTTTTAAGTGATACTATAATCTTCTAAAAGTCTCATAATCTGAATGAATACACAAAAAGTTCAGCAAAATGCAAGTTTGTTCCCTCTTTCCTTCTGAAGATTACATAATATGACTTGTTGATGGCTTTCTTGATTTTTCAAACTCTGTGAGACAAGTTCTTGTATTTTTAAACTTTTGGGGAACATAACCAGTATATACTAGGGAACCACAAACAGAATTGAAGTATGTCTGTCAGTTTTTTAATACTCAGATATGATTATAGATAAATTTGAAAGTCACATGCCAGCATAAGCTTAGGTAAGGTAGTTAAGATAGGTTGGCCGGAATATCTGAACAAAGGAGTGAGAGTACCTCAGTGTGACGTACTCCTTTCCATCACAGGAAATGGAAGCCTGGGATGAGGACTACTAGCAAATAGGAGAGAACCCCATTAAGAAAACTTCTGGTTGGGATTTTGAACAGGGATTCTAAGATTTTGAAGACCAAATAGCTATATTATCCTCAAAGTGAAGCATCAGATCTTAGCAAAATCATGTTGAAAGCAGATATTGCAATACTGAAATGTTCTATCTTCCACAGTGGTTCTCAAACTTAGATGTGCATGATACTCAGTTTTGAAATTTACTAGTATAGATGCCTAAATTCTGGTTCATTGGCTCTAGGGCAGGTGCCAGACAGGTTCTGTAATAGAAGGAAGGTTTTCAGCCAAGGAAGACAGATGGCTGCCATGGTTAGGATGAGCTATAGAGAGTATAGGAACATGAGGTGTTCCTATTTTGCCTGTTTTCTCCTCCTTTTCTGTTGTATTCTCAAGAATAGCCTGTGGTTGTTTATTCTTACCATAGTTTGCACCTAGAAAACTGGATTTGTTTGCAAATTTTGGGTCAGGTAACATGCTAAGTAGTTTACATGCAGCATCTCAGCCTTAACATCACTGGAGAAGTATTCTGAAGATCCCTATTTTACAGAGGAATAAAATGAGACTTAAAGAGATAAGAAACTTGTCCAGGGATTACAGGGAGCATATCATTGAGCCAGGGTGCAGCTGTCTGAATTTGGAGTCTACAGTCTTTTTTTAAAGTATATTTTATTGATTATGCCATTACAGTTGTCCCAGTGTCTTTTCCCTTTGCTCCCTTCTGCCCAGCAACCCCCCTCCCTCCAGCAATCCCACCCCCTTAATACATGTCTATGGGTTGTGCATATAAGTTCTTTGGCTTTACTCTTTTCTCTATTATTCTTAACATCTCCCTGTCTATTCTGCACTCACCAACTCTGCTACTTAATACCTGCACTGTTTCCCTGTTCTCCTCCTTCCCGCTTCCATCAACCACCCTCCAAATGCTTCCCATACCTATGATTCTATTCCTACTCTGGTTGTCGGCTTAGTTTGTTTTTGTTTTTATTTTTCATTTTTTTAATTTAATTTTATTGTTGTTGTATTACATCTATCCCCTTTTTACTCCACTCTGTCCCCTTCCCCACCCACCCACTCCCCGACAAAGTCAGTCTTACCTATTGTTCATATCCATGGTTCTTCCATACTAGTTCCTTGTTTTTATTTTTTAGATTCTGTTGTTGATAGTTGTGAGTTGGTTATCATTTTAATGTTCATAGTTTTTATCTTTTTCCAAAATAAGTCCCTTAAACATTCCATTTAAGAATGGTTTGGTAATGATGAACTCCTTTTGCTTTATCTTGTCTGGGAAGCACTTTTCCTGCCCTTTCATTCTAAATGATAGCTTTGCTAGATAGAGTGGTCTTGGTTGTAGGTCCTTGCTTTTCGTCACTTTGAATACTTGACAGTCCCTTCTTACCTACAGTTTCTTTTGAGAAGTCAGCTGATAGTCTTATCAGAACTCCTATAGGCACCTCTGTTTTTTTCTTTTGCTGCTTTTAAGCCTCTCCCTCTATCTTTAACTTTTGGTATTTTAATTATGATGTGTCTTGGTGTGGTCCTCTTTGGGTCTATCTTGTTTGGGATTCTCTGTTTTTCCTGGACCTGTATGTCTATCTACTTAACCAAATTTGGGAAGTTTTCCTTTTATTATCTTCTCACACAGGTTTTAAATTTCTCGTTCTTCATGTTCTTCCTCTGGCACCCCTATGATTTGGATGTTGGCCTTTAAAAAGTTGTTCCAGAGGTTCCTAAGCCTCTCCTCATTTTTGTCAGTTGTTGTTTCCTCCTTCGTTACCAGTTGACTGTTTATTTCTTCCTGTGTTCCAATTTCTTGGCTTGAACCCTTGTTTCCTTCTCTTCACTACTGGTTTCATGTTGGCTTTTCCTTCTTTCATTTAGCATAGCCTTTATTTCTTCCATTATGCATTTGTTGTGCTTAATCTTATCTGTCAACTCTGAGCATCATTATCACCAGTGCTTTGAACTCTTGTGTCTGTTAGGTTGGCTATCTCCTCATTGTTTAGTTCTCCCACTAGAACCTTGATCTGTCCCCTCTTTTGGGCCACACTCTGTCTCTTCAACTGAACAGCTTTCTGTGTTTGCTTCTCTCTCTCTTAAGTAGAGCTATCACACCTATTGTGTTGTAAAGAGTGGAGTCTTAGGTATTTGTCAGTGGGGAACAACCTGTTTGACCATGTTGAGGTGCTATGTATGGGGGCAAGGGATCGGAGAAGGAACAATGTAGCTTGCCTAGAATTCATGCCATCGAGAGTTTCTTCTTCTGCCCCAACCCCCACTGGTTTTCACAGTCAGAAGCAATGAGGCCATGTTTTTCCCAGTGCTGAAACTGTGAGCTGTGCAGTCTGGTCTGGGGCTGGGGTCACTTCCGAAGCTTCCCTGTCTACTTCTAAAACGTATGGCTATGCTTTTCACCACAGTCTCAGCCCCTGTGCCACCACTACCACTGTTCTCCGCCCTGGGTCCACTCCTCCTACCTGTCTGGCTGAGTATTTCTTCATTTATTGCTCTTCCATGTAGTTTGATTTTTCTGGAACTTCTGGTTTTTGTTTTTTTGATAGTTTTTAGTTTTGAGGTAGTTGTGAATTCTTTCTTAGTTGTGAGGGAGATGCACCGTGTCTAACTATGCCTCCATCTTGGCCAGAAGTAGAGGGTCGGAGCCTGAAGTCTTAAGGACACAGTGTACTGTAATGGTGAGCAGTGGGCACCACATTGAAAATAATTTATTCTACCTCAAAATGAAGTAGTTCAGTTTTACTGTTAGACATACATCTCTTCTTAGAAGAGAGTCCAGGTGGTATTTTTTGTTTGTTTTTTGAAGTTTATAATAAAGATATGTTATATCATGTTTTAACTCTTGATTCTAGGTTAGGGAATTCCTTAAAGTAGGATCTTTCTGTGATTCAGCTCAGTGTTTTTTCCCCTCTATGTCCATCATGGTGCTTCATATGTTGTAAATGCTCAGAATAGTTATAGAACACACCAAGGGCAAGAATAACATTTGAGGAGCTATTGCTTATGAACATTAGGGTTGGTGTGAGACCTAGTTTATTCTTACATTTATTTTCTCTTTCAGGAAATTAGTGCTCATAACATCTGTGTTTCTTAGATATTTCAGGTTTGCTTGCTTGTTTTGAGGGTGATTCAAGGTTGAAAATAATACCTGAAATGAAGACTCCAGGAAAAGTATGGAAAAGGAGTTACTGTGCTCCAGAAGGATGGGCAGATTGACACACCAGGGACTTTTTTTTAACTTGTTACTTTTTAGAGAGAAGGGCATGGTGGGGAAGAGGAGAGGGAGAGAAACATCAATGTATGGTTGCCTTTCGCTTGCCTCCAGCTACGGACCTGGCTGGAGACCAGGCTTGCAGCCTGGTTATGTGCCCTGGCTGGGAATCAAACCAGTGACCTTTGGATTTGCAGGCCAGCACTTATCCACTGAGCCACCAGACAGGGCTTTACACCAGGAATTTTTGCTTACATATTCTGTTTTTATTTTCCTTAGATTACAAGGTCTTCTAAGTGTGAATTTTTGAGATATGAACAGTTGATGTTTTTTCTCTTGGACAAGATAAGCTGGTCCTATGTCTGAACAGTGTATGAAGCAGGAATGTATAGAGAAAGTGAAATGCCTTTGGTTCTATTTTTCAGGGGTTCTGGGTGACCTGGTTTTTGTAGTACACTTACCAATATATCACAGCTGTTCCCATTTTTATAGGTATATTATGTTGTTTATAATAGCTACAAAACTAACCCAGATTCTTTTTTTCTATATAATAGAATATTTCCTGCTTAGAGTTTGTAGCTTGACTAATGTGATTTCTTGACCAAATCCAGTCCTATGAGACTTATATAAGAATATCAGGGTGTTAGTTTCTTTTCTTAGTTCAGGGTACTATAACAGAATACCATAGACTGGTAGGCTGATAAATAATATAAATGTATCTCATAGTTTTGGGGGCTGGAATTCTGAGCTCAGGAGTCCATCATGGTGGGGTTCTGGTGAGGGCCCCTCTTCAGATTGCAGACCACCAACTTTTCATTGTTAACTCACACCATGAAAAGATAGCAAGCGTGCTCTCTGGTCTATTTGTACACATCCCATTCATAAGAGTACTTTCATGACCTAATTACCTCCCAAAGGCCCCATCTCCAAATACCATCACATTGGAGATTAGATTTCAACATTTTTGGAGGGGTGGGGGTAGCAGACACATGTAGTCAGTAACATACAGTGTGGAGATGTAGGGTGTATTTGGGTAAATATCTCTTAACTTCTCTATCAGAATCACCATATAAAACTGTCCCATTATAACAACTTTCTTCAGTCAAATGTCAACTATGACCCAGTAATGAGGCTGGGTATTTCATGTAATAATTGCAAATTTTTATGATAATTCTGAAAAGTAAATAATATTTTACTGTTTTACAAATAGGAAAACCTGAGGCTTAGGGAGACAGTGTAACCCCTGATGGAATAAAAAATGTTTTAGAGACTTTTGGCCAAGATGGAGGCATAGGTAGACATACTGCATGTCCCTCTACAACTAAGAAAAAAATGCAACTACCTCTAAACTGGAGACAACTAGAAGTTTCAAAAAAACTGTGCTGTATTAGAAGTCCAACAAACAAAGACAGAAGAAATACTCATCCAGACGTGTAGGAGGGGTGGAGCCGGGACAGAGCAGATATGGTGTGGAGGCAGTAGCAGGGAGAGAGCAGGTGTGGTGGGGCAGGCAGAAAGTGCAGTCACACATTAAAAAAAGTAGGGAAGGACCCCTGGGAGCACTCCCAGCACCAGAACAGACGCATCTCATGGTTTCAGCACTGGGGAAAATAAAACTTCATTGTTTCTGACTATGAAGACCAGCAGGTGTTGAGATGGATGAAGAAACTGCCAGTCTCTAAGCAGAGTCTATTTGTTTAGAGGCCCTCATGATCCTAGAATGTCTGCAGACCCACCCACTTTGGAAACCATGGCCAGGGCAACAGGTAAGGAGGAGCTAGTCCCACACAGGAAGTGGGAAGAGTGCCTGGAAAGGGGGCAAGAGCTGAGTAAGCAGCGTTGTTCCCTCTCAGACTCCTCCCCCATGTACAGTGCCACAATGTGATGAAATGTGTCCCCTAGCACTGAAGAATACCTAAGGGCCAGCTCCTGTTGTTTTACCTAAGACATAGAGGCAAACCCAGCAGCCTGTCAAGTTGAGGAGATAGAAGTATGGCCCAAAAGAGAACAGATCAAGGTTTCAGTGAGAGAATGAAGTGATGAGGAGATAGCCAAACTAACAGTTTAAAACACTAGTGATAAACATGCTCACAGACTTGACAGATATGGTTGAGTATGGCAAATGCAAAAGGGAAATGAAGGCTATGCTAAGTAAAACAAAGGAAAGCCCACATGAAACTTGTGGTGAAGGGAAGGAAACTTGGGTTCAGATCAGTAAGTTGGAACACAAGGAAAAAATAAAAATAAACAGTTAACTAGTACAGAATGAAGAAACAAGAATTAAGAAAAAGAAGGCAAGGCTTAGGAACCTCTTAGATAACTTTAAACATGTGAACATCCAGATCATAGGGGTGCCAGAAGGAGAAGAGAAAGAGCAAGAAATTGAAAACTTATGTGAAAAAAGAATGAAGGAAAACTACTTCAATTTGGCAAAGGAAATAGACAGGAAGCACAGTGTCTCCCAAACAAGTTAGATCCAAAGATCACCACACCAAGACATACCATAATTAAAATTCCAGAGGTTAAAGAGACAAGCTTAAAAGCAGCAAAAGAAAAGTGAGTTACTTACATAGGAGTGCTCATAAGACTATCAACTGACTTCTCAAAAGAACCTTTGTAGGCAGGAAGTATTCAAAGTGATGAAAAGCAAGGGCCTCCAACCAAGACTACTCTATCCAGCAAAGCTATCATTTAGAACAAAAGAGCAGATAAAATGCTTTCCAGAGAAGGTAAAACTAGAGGAGTTCATCCTCACCAAGCTATTAATATATGAGATATTTAAGGGACTTGTTTAAGAAAAAGAGGATTATGAACATTAAAATGACAACCAACTCACAGCTATCAACAATAGGACCTAAAAAAATAATAACAAAAACTAAGCAAACAACAAGAATAGGATCAGAATCATAGGTAAAGGGATCATTTGGAGAGTTAGGAGCTGGGAGAGAGAAGGGGGAGAACAAGGGAAATGGTGCAGGAATTAAGCATAATTGGTGGACACAAAATAGGCAGGAGGGTGTTAAGAATAACATAGGAAAAGGTAAAGCCAAAGAACTTATATGCATGATCCATGGACATGAACTAAGGGGATGGAAATGCTGAAAGGATGGGTTTTCTGGGTGGAAGGGGGCAAAGGAAAAAGAAGTTGGGCCAACTATAACAGCATAATCAGTAAAATATACTAAAAATAATGTCTTAGCTTCTTTCATCAGTACTAAAGAAAATGTGAAAGAATGTTCTTCATCTCTAGTTAGGTAAATAATAAATGATGTACTGGCGCCCTCCCCCCATTCCATGGTGTCAGTTACCCTTGGTCAGCTTAGGTTCCAAAATCCATAACTTCTAAATTGCCTGCTGTTTTCAGTAGCATTATGAAATCTCAGACCATCTAGCTCAAGATGTGAATCCTCCCTTTTTCCAGCATCTCCATGCTGTAGACACTCCTCACCAATTAATCACTTAATAATATCTTGGTTATCAGATCAGCTGTCATTTTACAGCAATGTTTGGGTTTAAGTAACCCTTTTATTACTTAATAGGGACCCTAAAGCACAAGGTAGTGATACTTGTAATCCAGATATGCTAAAGAGAAGCTGGGAAGTGATTCCTTTTAAGTGTGAAAAATTAGTACAATAAGATATTATGAAAGCAAGAGAGACCATATTCACATAACTTTTATTATAATGTTATAATTGCTTAGTTTTTAATTATTGTTGTTAATCCCTTACTGGGCCTAATTTATAAATTAAACTTTATTGTAGGTTTGCATTTGTAGGAAAATCATAGTATATATATAGTGTTTAGCACCATCTGTGCAGTTTCAGGCATCCACTGAGGGGGTCTTGGGATATATCCCCATGGATAAGGAGGGAGTACTGTAGTTGGTAGCTGTAACTCAGATTATTCCATTATGTCTTGTGGTATGTGCACCTTCAAGAGATCAGAAAGCTTGTAAGCCTAATGTAACCTAGTTCAGATTAATGTCTTATTTTTTTCTGCCTCAGAGACAAGAGAGCATTTGTTCTTCTGGTGGTAAGATGCTCAGTTATCTTAGTGCCTTCTGTGAGTTGAAGATTCTTATCTCAGTAGAAATTGTGGCTATTTCTGTCTTGACTGATTCCTATTGGCCGTGTATGTTACTGTACCTACAAAAAGTACATTAGCCTATGGAATTGTTGGTGTATAATGCCTTTATATGGCAGGTGAAGAAATCAGATAAAGGAGAATTGACTTGACTACTGGTGAGCACTTACTGTGTGATTAGAATTGCTGACCTTCAGGTTCCAGGCTGTGATTTAGAAACAGAGTGGTACCATGTGAAATGATACCTAGAGTTGCATTTAGCAGTAACACTCAATCTAAATTGAAGTGCATAAAACTGGAAGATACAGGTTTTTCTAAAATAACATGCATAGTGTTTCAGGCAGTGATCCAGGTACATACCATCACCACCATTTCCCTTCAGTATTTCATAATCTTGGCTTCTTAATCAGATTGCTGATACATTATTATAGTACACCAAATAAGAAGGTGCAACTCTGTTTTCTAAGGTTTTGCTATGCTAAGTGTGGTGTGTAGCTCAGCAGCATTGATACCACCTGGGAACTTACTAGAAATGCAGACTGTCTCTGACCACCCACCTACCGAACCATAGTCTACCTTTTAGCAAACTTCCCAGATTGATCCATATGCCCACTCAAGTTGGAGCAGTGCTCTACGGCATGTTCCTCAAACTTGCCTTACAAGTGACCTTGGATAGCTTATTGAAACCCAGATTGCTGGGCCCAGAGATTGACTTGATAGGTCTGGAGTGTGTGCACTGGGAGTAGCCCTGTGCCCTGCCCTGGGACACCCTCTGCAGCGCTAGGTGGGTTGCTGCTAGTACTGGGAGTATCATTTGGGTGGTTGAGCTCAATAAGGTTAAGATCCTGTGGAACCAGTTCTGGGGCCTTTAACCAGGGGCTGTGGGTGGAGTCTACAACAGTTCCACATTATTCTGTAAAGGACTAAGGTTATGGAAAACTGTTCTGTAGTCACTAAGAGAAGGGAAGATCTACATGCACTCTATAAAGATAAATAGAACTGGAGAATGGTGTCCAAGCACCTAACAGTAAACTATGTAATGGGGTGACCAGATAAAGCTTTGTGCTATTCACTGATCAAAAAGGGGAAAAAATGAGCATTTCAGCTTTTCTAAGATTCCACTTCCTTCTGAGAACTTGGTAACTTCTCATCCTTCCCTTTGCCAAGTATGGCACTCACGGACTAGAACTCAGCAGCTGGCTTGGCCACCTCTGTTTGCTTTCTCAAATGACTTAGGGTTGGGTTGTTTCTGTGCATGCAAGAGTCGGCCGCCTGCTACTGTGCCTCAAGGTGCTTTTTTGTGTTTATCCACTGAGAGAACAGGCATCTTTGAGGCTTGCAGATGATTCTGTTGGTCAATGTGGTCAGGAAGTCCTGAACCCTATCCTTGCCGTACTGCGAAACGTGTAGGATGGTGAATATTGATGGTTTTTAGTAGATAGGTTTGTATTTGTGTCAAAATGAAAACTCCTTTGCATTTTTGTATTCTTGTTTGTATCATGAAATTTAAAAGCAGCAGTGGCATGGAAATTTCACACAGATCCCCAAAGTAATTTTTCTAGAGGATTTTCCCCCTATAATATTTAAGTATTTGATATCTTAATGAAAGGGAAAGAAAGTTGCTTCACTATTTGTGGTGGGTGTGATACTCAACAAATTGCATTTATAAGTTTGCAAATGAACCTTGGATAAATGACTCTTTTTTTACTCATTTGCCCTTAGTTTTCAACTAACTGGTTTACACAAAGTTATTCATAGATACATAAAGTATCTGTTAGAGGGGAAATTCCTATATGACTGATGTCAGGATTTTAAAACCTGCACCCCCTATACATTTGTTTTGTTTATTTATCTATTTACTGCCCTTGGAACAACGTAAGAGCTGAAAAAATGGGAAGGATATTTCCTGGAAAATATATCTTAGGAAAAATTTGGGTTTAATGTTCATTTTGGGCATGGCGTATTTAACTATATGACAAGATATTATGGTATCAAAAAGTTGTCAGATAATTCCAGAAGTTTTATTTGAAAGAGACCATAGGATTAGAAGAAGAAATATCCCATTTTTATGAAATGAATTATATGTTCCACTCTTACCGCTGAAAAAATGGGCTTACATCAGTTCCCAAGATTTATTTGCAGAGCTGAGATTTAAATTTGGGTTTGAACACAGAGTCTGTAATCCGTTCTCAACGTGTACCTTATTTTGTTGAGGTCTAGGTAAAACAGATTTGAGTTCATTGCAGACACTAGAAGTGAAAATGCCTAATGCCAACCTCAGGATTTTGAAGTTTTAAATATGTAATTTGACTTGATCCTCAGAAGCCTGTGAAATAGACAGGGCAGGTGCTAGTGCACTCATTGGCAGGTGGAAGTGGGTGGGGAGGTAAATGGCAGAGGCTCTCATCACACAAGCAGCTCCTGTTGACTCCAAGCCTGACTGCTTTCTCAGGCCTGCCGAACTAGTTTGCTCTAAGTACGTTTAAAAGAAGCTGGAGACATCGTCAGACAGAGTATCTCAGAATTACAACCTTTTATAAAAAGGCTTGTAAAATACACCTTTCCTTGCTCTCCTTCACCCTCAGTATATACTGTCTCTTGGCAGGAAGCTTTGTGCTGCTGAGGACCCCAGGATAAAATGTGTTAATATTTGGGGTTTGCTCTAATACTACTTAATAGGAAGAAGTTTTTTAATGCCCTGCCATTAAAAAAAAAAGATTTTATTCATTATTTTTAGAGAGGGTAGGGAGGGAAGATGAAAAGGAGAGAAAAATCTATGTATGATTGCATTTTGCATGCCTCCAGCTGGGGACCTGACTGGAGACTTTGCTTGCAACCCAGATATGTGCCCTGACTAGAAATCAAACTGGTGACCCTTGAGTTCACAGGTCAGTGCCCAGTCCACTGAGCCACACCAGCCAGGCGTTGCCCTGCCATTTTTAAAGTGTAGTATTCTTTCCAGTACATTGATCATGCTTCTTGTAAACATTTATTGATTTTTGATGTTGCAGCTTCATGTTTACTAAATCTTTAGCTGTTTGTGTACATAAAAAGAGCTCTTACTATGTTTTTAGCCTCCTTGCTGGGCAGAGCTTTGGAATTTGAAGTTAGTGTTCAGTGTAACACTTGTGCTTTTGATAGTGAGTGCCACAGGTGTAGATTTTCTCTTCCTGGAGAGTTACTTTGCTTTTGTTATGACCTATCAGGCCCGCATGTCTGGATCTATCTAGTTGAATGTTGGTCTGTTTTTCCAGCCTGGTCCACCAGGCATGGGGAGTGGCTTGTCGACCCTGCCCCAAGGGCCTGCTGGAGAGGGTTGGCACTCTCCTGGCCCTGCTGTGAATCCCTCAGGCTTGTGAGGGACGACAGATGGTCGAGCTAAACTCGGAGCCACCTCTCTGCATAATGATGAAAAATGACCAGCCTCCTGGTGAGTGAGAATCGGAACCCATGCACTTTTAAATTCTGATAAACAAACAACAAACACAGACTAAAGAAGGGGGAGGAAACCTTTCATAAGTTACCAAACTGTCTTTGTTGGTACCTTTTGCATTCAGTAGTAGGAAAGCCCTTCGTGTACATCCTTAGCTGTATACTGTAGTCACTATGCATAGACTGCTGGGACTGAGCAATAATCCTCTCTGCCCTTTTGGGTATAAATAATTTCTGTGAAAGCCAGAAGCATGAGGCAAGATCCAAATATGGATGCCGAGTTGCTTTCTGTACTGTATGAGCAGCGTGGGCCCGCTGCGCTCAGAGCCCCTACAAGGTTGTCTGCCTCTCTGATAGTTCCTGCTAAAGTCATAAAGTCATGGCCCCTGCAGCCCTTGCAGCCAGGCCTTTGTACCTGGCCTCCACTGGACCATTGGTACCTGACACAGATTGTCTGTAGGCCAGCCAGGGAGTCACATGGGGCCCTTACACAGTGGAAGCAAGTTGGTAGAGAGCAGAAGAGCAGATAGGTGGAGTAGCCAAGTCCCAGCAGTCATGGCACATGAATGACTCTTGAACTTGGGCTGCCAGGATTCCAGTAAAATCCCTGTCTTCCTCATTACCATTTAGAAGCCTGCCCCGAAAGCCTCGAACCAGTGTGTTGATATAACTAAAACAGGTTGCGCTCCATATTTTCAGGACAGACCACCTGCATCCTTCTGCTGGTACTTATTGAAGGGGCCCACAGGATGCCCTGTCCATGGTAGTGGAGCACAGCAGATATGCGTGCACTCAGCTTGGCTTCAAAGCCAGCTGTGTCCCATTTCTAGCTGGTGAGTCCTTGGGTAAGGTCATTATCCTCTGTAAGCATCAGTTTTCATCCCCTATAAAATGAGATAACAGTACCTGCCTCAGAGTGTTGAAAGAATTAATATATAACAGGTGAGTCCCTTAGCATAGTGGCTGGTACATGGTATATGCTCAAAAAAGTTGAGCTGCTGCTGTTACTATTACTGTTGTTGTGTTGTTGTTGTTGTTGTTACTGTTGTCATTATAATTCAAAGGAGACTAATGATTATACCTCCCTTTGCTGAGAGAGGACAAGGTCCCAGGGCTATTATTGTTCAGATCTTGACCCACTGGTATGATTGGGCCTTTTAACGGTGGCTTTAGATCATACAAGGTTTTCCTTTGCTTTCCTTAGCTAAGCTCTTTGGACTCTGACTATTGGTCTGGTCTTTGTCAGAAACCCAAGGCTGCTTTCCACTGCTCCTGTTTGAAAAACACCTAGTCTTTCAAAGGGAGCCCCCAAATCCCATGAATCTCAGGTTACTGGGGGAGGAGTCTCCCTTAAGTACATCGGCACTTGAAATGTCTCTCTGCCAACCAGTTATAAAAGAGAATGGAACCCTGGCTGGTAGCACAGTGGATAAGGTGCCGGCCTGCGAGCCCAAAGGTCACAGGTTCGATTCCCCAGCCAGGGCACATAACCAGGTTGCAAACCAGGTTGCAAACCAGGTCTCCATTCAGGTCTGTGGCTGGAGGCAGGTGAAAAGCAACCATACATTGATGTCTCTCTCCCTCCCTGCCTCTCTCCCTTCCCCTCCTTCTAAAAATAATGAAATAAAATCTTAAAAAAAAAAAAGAGAATGGGATTTTAATGATCTTATATATTTTCCCAAATAACTAGTGGCTCTTTGAAATATGCAAACATGCCACTATCTTTTGAGCATATTTCATTCCTTTGGCGAATAGGCTCTAGATTCACTCCTGCTGGCACCTGGGCCACATGAAGAGCGTAAGCAGAGGTGGTCTTTTATCTCTGGACTATTCACCTTTGGCTCAGTGTCCTACTGCTTATGCACAGGAAGGAGAAATAAAATAAGTTATTAAAGAGAACTTCCCCACTGTTAGTTCTGTGACCTCCTTCTCTGGCAGCCAACTTTTTAAGCAAGCATCTTAATATTTTAGCAGATGGTGCTAAGGTTTGTTAAAGCAGCCTGCAGTATTCCCAATTCATTCCCACACTTCTGGATTCTTTGTAATTAGCTTACAACATGGATGAAACTCAACTCAGATATAACATAACGCCACGAAGCTTGGAAACAAGAGAAGCAGCTGTTCAGGGGAGTGGGATGATTCTGCTTTGCTTTCAGGGAACTGCCCCAGAGGCAAGCTGGGAGATGAACAGCCGCTCCAAGTCACTGCAGTTGTGTTCTGTGGTCTGTTCTGGTTGCCCGTTTGCTTCCAGATACAACTCAAGTATTGATTTTCATTTATAAAGCCCTTTGTCATTCTTGTTGCCAGACTAGTCTTCTCGAAAATTGACTCTCCTTGATTTGTTATTAGTTCATTGTCTCCTGTGTTGTGTACATGTGGATGGGGATTTCATGTGAAAGGTGTTTCAGTTTTAGAAGAATGTTGAATTATATTTTGTAAATTAATAATTAGTTTGTAAGAAAATCTTGTAAGACTAAATTTAAGGTAAGTACTTTATGATATCATGTTCTGTGATACTATGTTCCCAATGTTATGGTGATTTATACCTTCTTTGTGGAAGGAACTCGTTCTTGCACAACCCACTCAGTGCCTAAATAATGCCAGATAATCACAACAAGAAACAATGCTGTGTTTGTTTCTTGATTAATTTACATGGCATGGCATCATCTGCAGAGACCTCTGTAATTTGAGGCAGTATCTTCTTCTCACTTGATGTTGGAACTTGGGTGAGTCAGTGTTGGGTGGCCCTGCCCAGTTACTTCCAGGTGGTTTGGGGTTCCTGATAAAAGGAATCATGGATGTAAAATTTTATAGTATCTTTTCACTTAAGAACTTTCCTTGTCTTTGAGTTGATGACTTAGAAGAATGTCAGCAAAGATATCTTTCCCTTGCAACTTCTTCCCAGTCCTCCTTTATTTGTTTCTTATGGCAGCTATGCTCTTAGTTAGTAGGAACTTGGCTCAGTAATGCTTGTTAAATATATATTAAGGACTAACTGTGAATCAGGCATTGTTGAATGACTTAGATGTATTTTCATTGAAATCTTACAATAACTACACAGATAACTTAGTTATCATTTAGTTTAACAGATAGAGACCCAGAGATTATCCAAATTGTAAGTGGTAGACCTGGGAGTTGAATCCAAGTCCACCAGAGTTCAAACCCTGTTGACTAAGACTGAATGGAAACAATCCATAGTTGCTTTTCTTAATGCCTCTGTTTGTAGTCACCTAAATTTTCTTGTCAGTCCTTAATTCATTTTCAAGTCAGTCCCTTAATGGACCAAGCACACCCAATATACATCCTACGTACTGTGGAGCTGAATTAGGAATGAAATGGGGAAAGATATGAGATCTAAGTTCACTAACTTTGCAAATACAAGATTTGTTACTCAGGGAGAAAAAGGCTTTGGAACAAAGGCAGAATATCAAAGGTGAATGAGCAGTTAATGAGGAGTGTTGCTGTGTCCAGGGAAGGTCTGCTGTTAGCAGGTCAGAAGGTAAACATTGCTCCTCCTGCTGTCTCTCTGACACAGATCTTGGGGTATTATTTTTCTCACCTGAGAGGTTTGGATTGTCAGAGGAGTGAACAAGTTCTTTGAAATGGGGCTTCTAAATGAATAGTTGACCATTCTTTATCCTTATGATTAATTGAGATTTCTTGTCTCAAGGGCAGAATTGAAATGCTTTACTGATATATTAACCGAGATCAAATACCTAAGGTTCTAGTCTTGGTACTCAGGGTTCCCCTTCTGAATATGAAGCAAGTTCAAATAGCAAAGGTACTCCTAAGGAATCCTTTCTGGCCAGATGGATCAGGCTATATTTCCAAAATTAGTGCTGCACAGAGAATTCTCTCTCATGGACTAATTCTTCTCCCCTTTTTCAGGGCCATCTGTCTCTCGGGCAGAAGAAAAATAGGCATCTGCTCAGATCTGCAGGGTTGCCACCTGGACTCGTTCCTAGAGCATTTCCAAGTGGAGGGTTGTGCTGTCTTTGGGCCAACTGAAAGCCTTAAATACTGGGTCTTCAGTGAAGAATTATAGAATCAAGACAAAATAATTTTGATCCAGAGCCTAGTTTTGTAGAGCAAGGATTGGTGAATGATTCATCATTCTAGTCCAGGGATTAGTAAACTTTTTCAGTAAAGAGCCAGATAATATGGCCTTGTAAGCCATGTGATCTCTGTCCCAACTATTTAAGTCTTCCATTATAACCCAAACGCAGGCACAGGTAACATGTAAATGAGTGGTCACAAAGTGATCCTGAAAAGAGGTGACCAGCAAGATTTGGCCTGCAGGCCATAGTTTATTGACCCTTCCCTAGACCACAAGAATTCAATATAGGGTATTTTTCCTTCAAAGCATTTGGATTCATGCAAGGTGGTTGTCAAGGTTGATGTTGGGAAGTTTTTATGCTTGGATTCTTGATTGTTTGAGATGGGCTTGCCCTCCATGATGTTCACTGTTATTCACCATTTCAAATATTTGTAAGTAACTTCATCATCAACAGAAGATGACACCAGAGACCCATGCTGATGTCTGATCCCCAGAAGAATGCCAGATGCCTTTGAATGCCAGTCTGAACACATCCACTTAGATATTCTGTTTTTAAGCTGAGTGTGACATGCTTAATCCTGGACATCACTGGGTTTGCAGAACGAAGTTAGTCATGTGAAATAGACTGTACCTTTATTTCTAGACTTTGCCTCCACATGAGTCAGAGTTCTTCATCATGAAACTATTAGCTCCCTTCTAAGGATGCTGTGGATGGTTTAGCTTATTACAATCATTGTGATGGATTTAGGTCCAAAAACTTGGTTCCCTTCCCCCTTTTGGCTCAGAAAGGATACATGGAAGGAAAACCACTGCAGGCTGCAGATGTGAGCCACCAAAATAAACATAGTTGTGACAGAACTGATATTTCCTATTTCTTGGTTGGACTTAAATTCTTTATTTCCAGACTGTGGCTAACTCTCTAGGCAAGTGAAGTAGAAGTTGTTTACAAGCTAGAATGTGAAAATACCAGTGAAATATATCAGCATTATTTTACATCATTTCCTCTCTTTTCATTTTCCGTGGGGAGGGGTTGTAATTGTGTCCATTGAAAGTTCTCTTACCTCTCAGTTTAAAGAGACAGTGCCTTACTAGACCTGTGCAATGTTTGCCTGTTTATTTGTGATCAGGAATGTGAGCTAGGGAGAGTTACCATTTTGCCAAGGGATAGAAAGGCAGCATATATATATTTATGTATTGCTTTTAAGACTTAATATTTTTTTAAGTTTTTAAAAAATTTTATTATTTCCAGAGAGAGGGGAAGGGAAAGGGGCAGAGAGGGAGAGAGGCATCAATGTATGGTTGCCTTTCACCTGCCTCCAGCCACAGACCTGGTTGGAAACCTGGCTTGCAACCTGATTATGTGTCCTGGCTGGGGAATCGAACCAGCGACCTTTGGGTTCGCAGGCCGGCACCTTATCCACTGCGCCACCAGCCAGGGCTAAGACTTAATTTTTATTTATTGGATGAGTCAGACAATTGGGCAACTACTTGTGTCCCACTTAAGATGCACATCTCATTGTTGGAGGCACATGGAAACCTCAAATGCACATAGAATATACTATTAAATGATAGGGAAGAGTGAGTAAGAAATGAAGGTAAGGAACTGTATGACATGGAGGAATGAACACTGTTGTATTTTCTCCCATCTCATTTCTAGTCCAGTGAAGTGCAAGCTTCTGATCACCACTAATGAATGTGAATGGAGTTTATATAGTAGCCCCATGAAAAATGGTACGTGATGTCATCACCTGTCATACTGTCATTTGTTACCATGTTAACTCATTGTTACATTCTCACACTGATAAGTGTCTGTCAAGCCCTCAAAGGAACCAAACCTGGAGTGGTTATCTAAGAGGAAGTAGGAGGAGGAGGAGAGTGGAAGAAAGTATATGAATAGCATTTATTTTATTTAGTATTTTCTTCAGGATTGGGAAAAGAGTTGTGAAAATGAACAAATAAGAGTAAATGCAGTAGAACTGGCTTATTTGGAAAATAGTTCACTTAGCTGGACACAAGTGGAAAGCTGGGAGAGTCATGGCATGTGCAGAGCCCTGCCTCTCAGAAGTGAGAAAGAGTGGAAGGGAGTTTAAGAAGTTCACAGTGGTTCATTTTGCCTAGATCCTGGAGGGAAAATGGGGAGAGGAGTAAGAGGCAAGACTTACAGATGTAAACAGGAGCCAAATTTTGATAAACCATGTTAAAAATAAAAGGTATTTTTTCCTGGACTGGTGGGATACCTTGAAGAGTTTTAAGCAGAGGAGTGATGCAATTAAATTTGCAAACAAGGATGAAAGTTTATTGGGAGAAGATTGGAAGCAAGGAGATCAGTTAGACCCTTGCCATAAAACAAAAGAGATGATGGTGTTCAATTCTAAAATCTGTACAATTAAGAATTAGTGGCTATAATAACCTTTTTAAAAACTACATTGAAAATTAGAACAAAAGTAGGAGTTGGATGATAGATTTTGAAATTGGTTTTGACATATATTCAGTTGCTCATTTGTTGAGATGGGGGACAGTGGGGAAAAACAGGGTTGGGGAAGAAATGAGTTAGTTGTGTATTATTAAAGCCATTACAGTTCTTTAAAAGAGGCTCAAATTGATAGATGTAAAAGTATGTTGAAAGACAGAGCAAGAGATGTGGCTTAGGACTGAGGTTGGTCCATGAATGCTCTGTGAGGGGCCAGGTTTGAGGATGAGGACTGGTGACAAGATCTGAGTTGTATTTGAAGGAGATCTCAAGAGATGGGCAAGGACTAGAAGACTAAGTGGGTTTCACCTTAGGCCGAGTGAGAGGGTGGGAAAGCACTTGCGGAAATGGAAAGACGAAACTTGTAAGAAAATGCAGGGATAGGTGTTGATGGAAGTGGTATTGGCAGTGATGTGAAAGAGTACAGTACTTTTGCAAAGCATATCTCTTTACCCCTGGCTGGTAGCACGGTGGATAAGGCACTGGCCTGCAAACCCAAAAGTTGCTAGTTCGATTCCCAGCCAGGGCACATGGCCAGTTTGCAAGCCAGGCCCTTAGCAGGAGGCAGGTGAAAGGCAACTAACTGTACATTGACATCTCTCTCCCTCACTGCCTTTCTCCTATCCTCTCTCTCAAAAACTGATAGACAAAATATTTTTTTTTCAAAAATACATTGAAAATAATTACATTAAAAAGTAAAAAAGAAAAAGCATATCGCTTTAGTACAGGGACCCAATCCTACCTTTATAGTCTTACCTTAACACTTCCTGAGTGTTTTATTTGCGTCTCAGCCAACCTGGATAGTTTGGAATTTTATGAACAGGTGAGCTTCATTTTTCTGTGTTTTCCCCTACATTTTTCCTTTATCTTAAGTGGCTTGTTTCTCTCATCAAACCCTGATGAGCCTGGAGAGAAGGCTCAGTTAATTGGAGTATCATCCCATAACTGAAGGGTTGCAGGTTCAGTTCCTCATCAGGCCACATAACTAGATTGTGGGTTTGGTCCTGGTCTTGATATGTATGATGCTTGGTCTGAGTATGGGAGGCAACCAGCTAAAGAAATGAAAAAATATCCTAATCTGGTTTCATATTACAAAGCATCTCAGTTCCTCTCTCCCATCTTGCAATGGGACCTAGAGCCAAGATTGCTCTACCCAGCAAAGCTACTATCATTTAGGACGAAAAGGCAGATAGTTTCCCAGACAAGAAAAAAATGAAAGGAGTTCATCAGGATCACACAAGAAACCTCTTAGAAGTACCCTAGATAAGTAATATGCCTTAAAACATACCAATCTGACAATGACCGAGTTCACTTGAATTTGCTTAAAGAATGTTTAACAGTATTTTTTCTTCATATTTCCTCATGGCTATCCTGATTCTTAAAGGCGTCTTAAGATTTTATTTTCCTTTATTTTTTCTTCAGAAGAGCCCAATTATATGGATTCTATAAATGTTGTTTTTTCAGGTTACACCTATGTGTTTCTCTAGGAAAAGTGGACTCTGCCTTACTTGGGTAACTAACACACTAGGATCCAGGTTACAAAACCCCCCTTTCTTCTGCCCACTCCCACCTTCTGATTAGATTTGACAGATTCACAGATGCAATGAGTCTACAGTCCATATTTGCCTCATCTTCCCTGTGGGGGATATGTGTGTCTCATACATCCCAAAGTTTGGCATTTAGCACAACTTGAAGTGAAATCTGTTTGTGTTTTCAATCCATGCAGTTTCCCCTTGTAAAAAAGCTTTCACAGTTGAGCACTACTGATCTCTTTGTGTTCTTGAAAAGATTGGTGATTAAAACCACCCCTTTTGCAAGCCGCTACCCCCTGCTACTTTCTGCAGAGAATAATAAACTACTATACACAGAAATATTAAGATACCACTTAGACTGTTAGAATTTTAACCACTTCATGTGGCTGAGACCCAGGGGCCTTTCAAGCCCCAATGCTAGTTATCTCAAAATTGGTGCTGGGCCTCGCCCCACTTGGTGCTCCTGGCCAGGGCCACCTCCTGCAGTGCCATGTGAAACTTCACTGTAATTTGTTGTGACTGATCCCTAATGCAAGTGTTAATGGTGGCTACTTGCCATGAGTAGGAAAGTAAGAGTAAGTGTTGTTTATCCAGACAAGAAGTGATACCAAAATGAGACTGGAGGTGCGATTCTAATTTGCACCTCTGTTTCATTTGCCTGGAGGAAAGACATTTCTTTGTCATTATTTCTGAATATATATGGTGACAGGGGAAGGCCTACCAACTGCACTGCTAACAGATGTGGCAGTCACACTCCTGTGCAGCCCCTCATGTTCATTCATTCTTCCCCCCACATCACCGTGTGCTCCGGAGAAGCGCCCCTTGCAGAATTGCTTGAAATCTCAGCCTGGTAGGAAATAGCGTAATAATGCCAAAGAGCATCTTGAAATGTGTTCATTGTCCCATATCTTTTCTATATAGTAATTCTGTATTTTACACTGCACTATGTATAATATTCTTATGATAGAAAAGGAGGAAATAGTGGAGAGCATGTGTGTGACAGAAAAGATAGTAAAATATTTTCAACTCTTTTAAAGGGCTTATTCCAGAGATTCGAAAAGTTAATTCCATGGAACACTAGCCCATTTTACAAAATAGTGCACTTTATGAAGAAGAATTCAGTGGTAAAAGATTGAAGAATACACATCAAGATAGGAAAGGCTTGGAGAAATTCTGCAGGAAAGTATCCCTTTTAAATTTTGTTTAACTCTGTACTTCCTATACTTAATTTGCTCAGAGAAAACTTCTTGTTCTCCACTTAATGAATTATACTTTTGGAAATACTAACCTGTTTTGATTGTTAAGATACACATTTCTTGTTACATCAGCTGGTTTTTGTGGCCTTGAATTCTACAACCTGGTAGTATCTTCGGGCATTGAAGCAAGGAGCAACAGTTGTTTTTCAGTAAGAATAATCATGACCTTGTCATTATTTTTACTGTTACAATTGACTTCAAACTTTTCTGTCCTAAAGATAAACAAAGTGCAACTTCAGGAAATAATGTAGAGTTGGAATCAAGCTGAGACTGGTGTGCTTCTCACTCACAGAACTGATGAGGGGTGCAGGTCCTGGTAGAAAGCTAAGCTAAGCAGCTGTGGGAGACTTCCCTGGTCAGATGCTGAGGAATGCTTTTACCTGGTTGCCTTGTTACTAGAAAGCCATGTTGGAGGTCTTCTGAGTGAGACATTTCTTCATTTCTAACACTTACTGTGCATTGTAAAAATAAGCTTCAGGAGATGCACAATCAATGCCTTCCTTCTCTTGTGACTTTTAGTAATACCTCAAAAGTACATAATTTGAGTCAAAAAACAAGGTATTACATAAAAAGAACTGCAGTATAAACTGAACCGCATTGCCTTGTGAAAATGCAAGCTGTAAAATGCATTTCTAGTGAATCAAAAGCAGCTCTAGTTTTGCCGGCCAGAACTTAATCACTTCAGAGTATGACTCACATCATTGGTTTTCTTCCTGTCATATGACAGACATCCCACCTCCAGTGCCATATCAGAGCCGAAGAACAATCAGCCTGCGTGGAGATGTCTGGAGCTAGGAGAGAATAATACCTGCATGTTTGCCCTGGTTACTGTTTTGAAGTTTATACCCCAAGGTGCTGCTTCCTGAAGAGTTTAGTTCAGAGGGGAAGTGCCCAGACTTAAGTAAGTCACAGTTAGTTAAACTGAGGACCTCTTCTGAGAGAGCTCAGGGTAGCATTGTCACTGGAATAGAAGTTGGACAGGTATAAAAGTAACTGCCCTGTCTTTCCAAAATGCAGCCCCTTGTCTCATGAAATTCACACTGGAAAAGTGAAAGGATGAATGAAGCCTGTCTCAGTAGAGCAGGCAGATGGGGTCTTCTTACTTGGAGAGGAAGTTGTTGAACAGGCAGTGAACACATTTTATGCTCCAGTCACATGTTCTGCATGAAAGCATGAGGTGACAGACTGCCAGCCCAGGTGTAGACTGGCCAGGAGATCTGTTAGGGTCTGATTCCCTTGAGGTAGAACCGTTTCAGCAAAGGAAGATTTCTTAGGGTCCAGTTTGTGTACTTGTAGAATGGGTTTGGAGAAGTGTATCTGGCCTTGTTGGGGGACTCTCAGTTGTAGGGAGACGAACTCGCTAAGTAGGGCCGACAGGTTATTTTATCTTCAATTAAGTTGAAGCATACACTGAGATCAGATTGTTCTGGCTAAATTAAAGATGTTCTTTCTGTTACAGTTTGTGAAGCTGAGAGAGGCTCAGAGGATTTGAACTACAACGGGAGCTTATCTGCTTCACACTGATTAACTACAAACAAATCAGTGATTTCTCATCCTGCTTCCACTTTGTTTGCTGTGCTGCAGGGAGGTCTGAGCTCTCTTCACTGCCCCCATGAGGAACAGAAAGCAGACACTTGAGTGGAGGGAACCTGCCGAAGGTAGCTCTCCATAATAGGGCAGAAACAATGGGTACTAGTGAAAGGTGACATTAAGCCAGTGGGTTCCCAGATGCTGCTCTCCTAAGCAGAAACTCTTGTTAATGCTCATACCCATTAATTTTCTCACCTGCCACTGATCCACCACTGTTACTTTGGAGTCTTCTTAATTCAAGTGAAGCCACAGAGTGAATGAGGAAGATGAGTAGATGGGCAATTCATTCAGCAAACCTTTGGGTACCTGTCATGTGCTGGGAACTGGAAGAACCTAAAACTTTGAGCTGTGCAGAGAGCCTTCTGGTGAGACAGTCCCTAATATGGATTGCATGGGTTGATGGCTTATTTATTAATGCAAATCACCAATGTGAATACCCAGTTAACTAGTCAGACATAGCCCTTTGGGAGAATAGTCTCTGTCTCAGTGATGGGTTCATAGAAAAAGTATAGCATAAAGATGGCAGATGACCTGACAATGGTACTGTGAACAATCATCCTTATGGGAGGTCATCTTTATCATTGCCAAGATCTCTTTGTTCATATAAGGATCACTTTCAAGTAAGGCAGATAGAAGCCCCAAGGAAGAGAGCAAAGGGCCATTAACTCTGGACTGTTCATTAATTCTACAATGTTGATTAAAAGTATGTGTTACACCAGGTTCTTCCCTAGAGCCCAGGGGCACAGTGAAGAGCAAAAGACATGGTGCCTACCCTGATGATTAGTGTATGAATAAGTAAAGAATCAAAGTGATTATTCACTTACTGGTTGTGATAAGTTTTTTGAAGGGAACAGGAGGCTGAGAGAATTATTTAAAGAGGGTGCAAGGAAGCAGTTTTCAAAGATTATCAGGGAAGGAGGAAAGATTTAACCTGAGACCAGAATGAGAAGGTAGTTGTAAGAGTGCTAAGAACATTCCAGAAAAAGGGAACATGAAAAGCATCTTGTGTTTGTGGAAGTGAAAGTGAGAAAAGATGTGACAATTTATTGTTTGGTTAGGATTTTGCAGTAGAGGGGGTGTGTGTGTGTGTGTGTGTGTGTGTGTGTGTGTGTATTTATTATATGGAATTGGTTCATGCCATTACAAAAGTAGGGATATATCCCAAGATCTTCAGGTTAAGTTGGCAAACTGAATACTTAGAATAGCTGATGTTTCAGTTCAACTCAGGCAGAAGCTTCCACCTGCTCACCTGAGTGGTCAGTATTTTTGTTCTATTCAGGCCTTCAACTGATTGGGTGAGGCCCACCCTCATTGGGGAGGGTGTGATGATTAATTTTATGTGTCAACTGGATTGAGCCACAGGATACTCAGATATCAGGCCAACATTCTTCTGGGGTGTGTCTATGTGGTATTTTAAGGAGAAATTAGCATTCGTATTGGTGAAATAAGTGAAGTAGATTCCTCTCTCTCCGTTGTGGGTGTGTTACCAAACAAAATATCAGAGGTTCGGCCACCTGCTTGCAACAGAAGCCAAACCCCTGAAGCAGGTGCTGGTGCAAAAGGGAGAAGGTTTATTCAGGTGCCACACAACCTGGAAGAATGGTGGACGCCCATCTCAGAGACTATCTCTTTTCCTGTTCAAGCCCACAGTTCTTACAGGGAGAAGAGGGCTTTCTTCCCTAAGCCAGTTATTTTTCTAGCTTTTGGTATGCTCAGGATCTACCCATTCACCTTTCTAGCTTTCCAGGCCACACTTGGTCCCCTATTTGTTTATTTCTCCAGCTTTTGTTGCACTTGATGTAAGAACCTCCGGCCTGCTACCATCTTGGCCAATGGGCAGAGACTCCCTTGGCACAACCCACTAAGGGCCCAAAAAGAGCAAAAAGGTAGAGGGAAGTTGAATTCTGTCTGCCTGACAGCTGCGTAGGCCTTTTCCTGCCATAGGGCTAGGATTTAGATCTTGGAGCTACAAAGCCTTCACAATCCCACTAGCCAGTTCCTTACTATGAATCTCATTTTATGTATATAAATAAATTATATGTATAATTTATTCTGTTTCTCTGGAGAACCCTAATACAGACAGCAATCTGCTTTACTTAGTCTACTGACTCAAATGTTAATTTCATTTACAAACATCCTCAAAGACACACCAAGAATACTGTTTGGCCGGATGTCTGGGCATCCTGTGGCCCAATCAAGTTGATATAAAATTAATGATCACATCAGGTCACAGAAAGAAAAGGGGCACAGAGGATGTAGGAGAGAGAGGCAGGGTCCTGGTGAGGAATTAGAGCTCATTCTGAGTGTCTTGGAAGGCTGTGGAAGGAACTTAAACACAGTGTGACTTCTCCCTACTTCCTGTGGAAGCCCGTCACTCTAGGTGCTGGGAGGAGGTTATTCCCAGCATGAGAAAGCGTTGTGAAAGATGATGGGAGAAAAGACAAAGGAGGTGGAGACAAGTGGACTCATTACAGAAATATTTCAAAGGATTAGATTTGGGGATAAAAAAGTGTAAATTAGGCCAAGCCTATGGAGCGAGGCTCAGTGCTGTGTACTGTCTGGTTTCTGTGGTAGGATGCGGAATATAACGTTATCTCATTTACTCATTTGGGAATCGGCAAACTATAGCCCAACTGTTTTCACATGCCTATAGGACTGCTCTTTGACCTTGGCTGGTGTGGCTCAGTGTATTGAGCACCAGCCTGAGAACCGAAGGGTTGCTAATTCCATTCCCAGTCAGGGCATAGGCCTGGGTTGTGCACAAGGGGCAACCGCACATTGATGTTTCTCTCTCTTCCTTTCTTCCTCCCTTCCTATCTCTCCAAGATAAATAAAATCTTCGTTAAAATGCTCTTTACATTTTTTTTTCAAATTTCAGTCATTTTTATTTTAGAAAAACGGCCTTTTTCCAAGGGCAACAGAGTGAACTGAAGTCAGAAGGAAGCAGGATGTGGGCCTCGCACAAGCTCTTGCGCCAAAACCTGGACTCAAGGAAAGAGGGCCCTTCTGGGAACTCGGGGGCAATGGCCAGTGGGTGGATGACTTTGGTGGGATGGGGCGGAGCTGCAACTCATCTTGATAACTCGACTGGTCTGCATAGGTGCTAAAGTGATTTCTACCTGCCAGTCAGTTGACACAATACTATTATTCTTGGGAAGCATTAAATTAAGGAATGACATGTGGAGCCAAGGGAGTGGCTTATTCAGTTGGATTCTGAATCACAATCAGGAAATAGTCTTTATCTGGTGCAACCATAATTTCATTTTTTTTTTTTTTTTGGAGCGAATTTGAAGGAAGGTGAGGTCATTACGGGGGTCAATTTCATGCACAGTGTTCTGGGGCCTTCAAGACGAAGTTGTGCATGAGGTTCGCATACTGTGTGGTGGTGGGATTGTCCATGGCGCTCTTAATGGGAATGCCTTCTGTGTTCACCACAATGACCCCTGCACTCCTTTCTGGCTCTGAAGTCACTTCAGTGTTTCCTCGGCCTCTGCCATGGCTGAGGATCCGGTAACCCCACGTAGCTACACCACCGCCGAGTCCGGTTGCGTTTCAGCGCCTGCGCAAAGCATCATATCGAAACGGACAGCTTCAATACCCAATCAGGAGCCAGTGTGGGGCAGACGGGCAGGCGGACCTTAGATGCCCCCGGGCTCATGGGAAATATGCCCAGCGCCCGTGGAAAAGTGAAAAGCAAAGGAGCACTTTTATTATGGAAAATTCCCAGCTCCCTCAGTGCCGTGAAGATGCTGGTTCACAGCGTCAGAGGAGGCAGGCTTTCCACCGTCACCAGAGGCCTGAGCTGGCTCCGAAAGTCCTAGGTAGAGGATGGTGGGCGAGTATGAAGGCGAGGAGGAGCGCTGAGACACTCCCACCCCCTCTGCATCCAGGTTGAGGCCCTTTACATTTTTCAATGGTTGAAAAAAAATAAAACAGTATTTGTGACCTTTTATGTTTTTTAATGGTTGAAGAAAAAATTAGTATTTTGTGACCTGTTAAAGTTATATGAAGTTCAAATTTCAGTGTCAGTAGTTTTATATGGATGCAGCCACGCTCGTTGCTCATTTGTTTATGTTGTGTCCGTAGATGCATTTGCCCTAAAACAACAGAGTGGAGGAATAGTGGCAATAGAGAACTCTGTGGCCTGTAAAACCTAAAGTATGTATCATCTGGCCTTATACAGACCGTTTGCCAACACATGGGCTAGTTGATACAGCAATCTCTGCAAAACAAGATTGGCAATCATGATTCATTTCATCGAACCCTGAGGTGCCCCTTGGCAGAACCACTGTCAGAAGTGTGAGTTTCTGTCTATAGCCTGAAGAAAGCTAGAGTTACGGAAGCATTTTGTTCACCAGCGCTAAGGCCTTGACCTATTCCAACAGACAATTAAAACATCTTTTGAAATGGAAGACTTTGTAGAGCGCCCAGCAAAGATCTTGATACAGCCTCCGGCTGTGCTGGGCCCCAACATGGGCAGCCCTGGGAGGGGCCTGCTGCCCAGTGTCACAGGGAAAACAAATGCAAGGGTGTTGGCTGCCCCCGAGCATGGGCAACAAATTGTCAGAAGTAAAGGAGGGAAAGTATGTGTAACAGTAGCTCAAAACTCCTTTCTTTTTAAATTTAAATTCTCCAGAGATTATCTCCAGGCTTGATTTCAACAGCTCTGGCCTCTGACAGCTGATGTCCTGTGTTAGGCTTAGAGTTCTTGCCTCCATAGAGCAGGGCTGGGGGTCTTGGTGTGGCATCAGTGGAAACAAACAAGCTCATCAGCAGGGACCTCCAGAGAGAGAGAGACACACACACACACACTTTCCATGATATAACAGCCTCCTGACAGATGCAAAGGTCAATGTTCCTGAGTCCTTTGGAGGTTTCACTCCTGCGTGGTAAATACCATCTAATAAGCATGAATTGGATCCATTTAAAGGTTTTTTTTGTTTGTTTTTTTTTTTTCCATTTTGAGAAAAATATCTTAACATTTATTTTGGGGGCACAATTTCCCAAAATGGACATTGTTTGCAATTAACTTTATTAGATTGTATTTATTGGGTTGGCCAAAAAGTCCATTTAGGTTTTCTTTTTTCTTTTTTCCATAAAATAGGACATATTTTTCATTTTCACCAATAACTTTTATGATTTGGATATTTTGAGTATGTTGACTATCTCCTTCATGGTATATCATTTATTGATCTAAATTACTGTCACAGTTTGATCGCTATCAACTTCAACTGGTCTACCCAACCATGGAGCATCATCCAGTGAGAAATCTCCAGCATGAAATTTCACAGACCACTTTTGACATGTTTGATCAGGGTCAGGCCAGAGGAATTTCTGTGTCTATGCATGACTGGACCCTCCCTTGGGTCAGTCAGGGAGATAGCCTTGGGGTTAATCTTATCCCAGAGCCCTGGAACACTGAGCCCCAACGGGAACCAATTTAGCAACTCTTAGCAACCAATGTCACTTTGGGGTATCCAGCATCTTTGTTCTAATGTGTGTATAAGGATAATCTTGCTGTAATCTTGTATACTGTTGTTGTGGGAGGACAGACAAATTGTGCGTAGAACGCCAACACCTTCAGCACCGGCAGAGTGGAAGCAGGCGAGTGGGTGTAGAGGTGGCCAGACTCTCAGCGGTCGTTAACCTAAGTGCAACTGATAAGTGTGGGCCAACTGTGTGTGAGCATGCCGACACTCTTAAGCTGCCTGGCTATCTGGTCCTTAGCCTGTTGCTTGCAATAAAACATGCAAATCCTCTTGAAGGCTCCTCTAAAGTCCTTTGTCACCAGACCAGAGGCCTCTCCACCAGCAGAACTTGCTGGTCCAGCATCCAAGGTCATGGGCCCTGACAAATGGCACAATGAGCAGGGTGCCAAAGTGCCACATGCTGACAAATGGTGCAGTAGTAGGGCCAGGTGCTGGGTCCTGACATCAGTCATAGCACCTTCTCCATACATTGCACAAATCTGTGTGTGTATATTTCAGGTGCATTTTTACCTTTCTTGAAATAATAGAGCATAATATGCTGATAATGGTGTGTTACTTTCTTCCATCTTCAATACCAAAATGGGTACACAAAATTTTACCAATTTTGATTTTTGTAAACACATGCTGATATAACAGCTGTCACAATACAACCTAACAAAGTTGTTTTGAATGAAGTTAAAGACAACTAAGCACTATTAGAGCCATCTTAAGGAAAAAAACAAATGAACTTTTTTGCCAACCTAATTATTTATATTAGTGTAAATGTAGCAATATGATTTAAGGTTACAAAGAATGGAATGGCTTTATGGTGGGGGTGGCGGTCTTGGCCTAACTCCTCCTTTGTCCTAAGGCTTAGGGAGGTTGAGAAGTTGTGCAGCATGGCTCCCTGGTCAGTGAGGAGGCGGAATCCAGGCCACAGGGCCAGCAGCATGTATCCAGTTCATACCTGTTAGAGGATATTTAACACACAGGAATAAAACCACAGTGACCTTTGCATGCTCTGCAGTCATCTGAGAGGCACTTTTCCCAGGGCTTCATGTCTGCATGCTCTATGGATTCATTTTTGGTGACATGAGAGTGAGAGTCCCGCTGTCAGAGAAGTGGCATTATAGCTTGTGATGGCTGAGATACTCTAGGACTTGGGCTTAACATATGAAGTCAGAGGTGGGAGGCTTCCCATACAGCTGTCAGCATTGGCACACACACCAAGCAAGGTTCTCTCTTGGGGTCTATGAAATTTCTAGGTCAGTGTCATGGATTTCAGTAAAAAGTATTTAATATTCCTCTTTCATCTTTATTTACTTCCTGTCCCTTTCTTCTTGACCTGAAGTTTCATTTCGCCTTGGCTATCTATACCATATGGAGAACTCTGAAAAGAAAACTGAACAGGAAGTCTTTAAAAAAAAAAAAAATCTGCTGTTCCAGCATTATTTTTTCATACTATGCTAATCATTTTTGAATACATTGTACAGATGGTAGGTTGTATTTTTGCAGAGGCTTTTTTTCAAGCCAAGTTCATAGACATGATCTTGAATTTGTAATACTGTATTCCTAAATATCTTTTTTGGCTGTCAAAATAGTGCTGTCTTTAAAAAGTACAATGTAGATACTTTGGGTAAGGCTGATTGCATCTGCTTCCTTTCTTTATAAAAAAAAATATTTTCCCCTTATTACAAAAGTAACATTTCAGAAAATTGGGAAAAGTAAAAACAACAATAAATTGGTTTAAGTGTGACACTCAAAAACAATTACCTCCTCTTACCATCCACACCTTTTTCTTTTTCTTTTTCTGGTCGTATAAGGAACACCATGATATAAATTCAGTTAGTTAGGTATTAACTGTTTATATATATCAGATGCATAGGGAACAAAATATCTGGGTTGGAGAACAGATAATTGTGTGGCGTTTGCATCATATATTGAAAGACTGAGATTCTGGGTTTAATTCAAGAAATAGAGTTAAACTGAATGTTCTCAGAAAGTTAGTTGCCTGCATTTTATCTGTAAATTAGGCAAACGGTTATTTTGGGAAATGCTATGTGAAAAGCCCCAAACACTACCTGCTGGGGCCCACCTAGGTCCTGTGATGGCTCTCACCTCCTACCTCCTATGTGCCTACTGTGTGCACAGCTGGTTCAATGGCAAACTTTCGTTGTAAAGGGCTATGTAGTAAATGTTTCTGGCTTTGTGGACCAAGGATATAATTCAGGCATTTATGTAACGACTGATAATGTAACTATTTAAAGAACATAAAATGAAAACATTCTGAGGTCACCATCCACATGAAAATAGGCAGTGGGCCCATTCTAAGACAATCTTCACATACTGCTTGTAATCTTCACATTCCTGTGAGGTATATGCACTGCTAATAAATGGTAGAGCCCGGATTCACACTGAGGCAGCCAGAGCCTGGATCCCACCTCACTCTGTGCTATTCCCCACCCTGCCTGCGTTTAGTCATTATAATGAATGTAACTGCCTGGACCAAGTTTCCCTTATTCTGTCCTATTTTCTGTGGTCTCCAACCCCTCCTTCCTCTCCACTCTGCCCTCATCCTTGAGCCCAACAGCGGTGTTCCTCTCAAGAGCTGGTCCCTTGTTATAGATTGTCCTGCCTTGGGTACTTGGCTGACTCATCCAAGTCTCAGTTCAAATGTTGCCTCATTTGGAGAATTCTAATTAAAATACTGGTGCTTGTCCTACATCATCCTTTTTACTTTTCATATTTCT
The DNA here is from genome assembly GCA_004026585.1 of Noctilio leporinus. Taxonomy (NCBI): domain Eukaryota; kingdom Metazoa; phylum Chordata; class Mammalia; order Chiroptera; family Noctilionidae; genus Noctilio; species Noctilio leporinus. The sequence goes on from PVIW01003362.1 coordinate 63,609, forward strand.
TTCTTTCTTCCCTCTACTTCTCAGCTTCCTCACATCCTGTGATTGTATTGTGCTGTCATGTTGTTTCCACATTTTTCTGCAGTGGAAGGTAAGCTCTTTTTCCTGAAGGGCAAGGTCAGAATTTTGTCCTTTTTAGGGATGTGTCCCCAGGGCCAGAACCATGTCTGCACCACAACAGGTGCTTAGTAAATATTTGAGAAATGTATTAGGTTGTCTCACTAATTATTTTCATTTTTCTGAAATCGGCTTAACATTCTCAGTGTAGGCTTTCTGGATCCCATATTCAGGTAGGTCTCTGATGGTATCCTGTTATTTTCCTTTGTGTTTAGAAGAGTTATCTATTACTTGATAAGCACAGCCCCTGAGGAAGAGAGTCCAACCTCTCCCACAGAAGGAGGTATGAGGTGTGAGCTTCAGGAACCCACAGCAGCCAGGATCTTATTTGCAGGAAGAGATGTGCCTCTGCAAAGCCATTTCTTAACTCCAGTGTTGCGGAATCTGAGGATAGTGCTGGCACACTTTGATGTGCTTAAGAGACACCTGGGATCCTGTGTAGGTTCTGATTTAAATAATCTGACCTGGGATTGAGATTCTGAATTTCCGACCAGCTTTTAGTTGCTACTGAGAGCTCGTGCACAGTAGACCGTGCATAATAACAAAGGCCTGTGCTTCTCTACCCTGGCATCATGATGACTGTGTGTGTGTGTGTGTGTGTGTGCACGTGCGCGCGCACGCGTGTGGTGGTGGGGTGTTGCCATGTGCATTGTAGGATATCCAGCACCATTCCTGGTGTCAGCTCACCTGCAGCCACTAGCACTTCTTTAGTTGTGACAGTCAGAAATGGCTTCATTGCCTAATATCGCCAGAGTGGAGTTGAGGAGCAAAAGCATCTCTGATTGAGAACCACTGGACTTGATGCTTCTTTCTCCTTACTTTATTTTATAATAATTTTCTGGATCCTCTGAGCCAATGAATTTTCCTTTTGCTTCAGTTAGTTTTGTTAAATATTTATGAACTTGTAATTGAATTCTACAACTTCCATACCTTTAAGTTTATCGTTATTTGTGTAACTATTTATATTGCCTATGTACTCCATTTCACTTTGTAAATGTACATGCCATGTATATTTTGGTACTTAGCATGGGGTTTAGTCTGTGAAATGTAGTTGATAAATGCTGACTAAAGGGATGAAATTCTACGAGGGGTAGTGCATACATGCTTTTTCCTCCCCTTTGAGTTTTGGAATGGATTTTTAAAACTTTTTATTAGGGGAAAAAAAAAATATATATATATATATATATATATATATATCCTCCAGTATACACATAAATATACAGTTTGATGGATTTTTGCACATTGACTGAATCAGGAGCAGAACATGATCAGCATCCCAAAAGTTTCCTGTGTGCTCTCTTCTAGTCACTCAGTGATCTTGAAATTATCCTTCTCTTCAAGAATGAAAAGGAATCATGTTTGTGTTGATAATGCTAAAAGTACAAAGGAGCAAAATGGAAGAAATTCTTAATACAAAAATTTTGACATTAAATGTATATTCTTTCAGTCTTTTTAATACCTATATATGTATGTACATAAATGTATTTTTAAACTAAGATTGGAACACAGAGTTTATTGTATTTTGTCTACCCTTGCTCATTTAATACCACATAATGAACATAATTTCCATATAAATAAATGCACACACATTAAATTTGTTGTTGTGATGGCACTGTAGAGTTCTAGTGAGTAGATATACTGCAACTTATATAACACATACTTCTTGTGTGGTCATTTCTTAGAAAACTGGACAGTTAAGTGGTTTCTGTTTTTTGTTTTTATTTTTTACTCTTTTTAACATGCAATTTTTTTCTTAAGATGACTTTTCTCAGTATAATTGCAGTTAATTAAATAAAGTGAACCCATATAAAATTTCTAATCCACATAGATTTGGTTACTAGAAACATTTTAATTAACAAATTAAAAATTATGTGTGCATGCATACATATTTAATGTGTGCTTTTGATAAAACAGTTTAAATGGACAGAAAGAATATAGTGAGAGGAACTTCACCAAACCCTTCAGTTCTTCTCCTCAAAGCAAATACCATTATCAGTTTCTTGAGGATACAGGAATATTGACATTGGCGGTCAGATAGGATCTCTCAAAATAAAAGAATAGAAGTATTCTGTAAAATTTGAAATTTCCCAAACGCAACAGCCACAACAAAAAATCTGTTGGATGAAAAAATCTATATTCTAGATTGGGGTCAGCAAACTTCTTCTTTGTAAAAAGCCAGATAGTAAATACTTTAGAGCCATATGATCTCTGTTATAGCTACCCAGCTCCATTGATGTAGTGCTAAAATAGCGACAGGTAATACACAGAGGGCATGCTTGTGTTCCAATAAAACTCTGTGTATATTGTGTATAATAATAGCTGGATTTGCATTACACATTCTAGTTTGCCAGTGCCTGTTCTATTATTAGTTAAACTGTATGGTACATTTTAAAATGCAGACATTCACAATAATTACACAGATCAGAGGATGAGATGGGATACAAACTTAGCTCTTCCTCACAAGGGATCTGAAAGGGTCATAGATCGAGGGTTCAAAGTAGTTTCCCTTTGGGCACTTTTGTGGTTGTCCTTTTCCGTTCTGCTGATTGTCCTGCCCATTTCTTGTTTATCTTCACAAGTGTGTTCTAGAGTTAGTTGTCTGTACAGTGTGGACTTCCTAATCTTTTCTAATGAAATTGTTCAAATATTCCTTCAGGTGCAGTCTTTTATAGGTGCTTACTGTGTGGGTCCAGTTCCCTCCACAAAACACATGCAGCAAAATGCTGTCTGGGAGCAGCTGTCTCTCTGGGCTATGAGGTGGCAGCTCTACCTGTTCCCTGCTCTGATTTCCTGCCAGATGCTTTCAACCTCCCTGTAAGGTGGAGGACTCAGTCTACCCTGTTGGGTAGTAAGGTGCCCTGCCTAATTGACAGGTAACCCAAAAGCTGTTTCCTTACTGGGCACAGATTGCCTGAAACTTGCCCTGTCTTTATCTGCTAAAGCTGAGCATCTTATTTCTTCTTATTCAAAGGGCCATGTCTCATGTTATATGACCATATTTATAGGATAATTTTTTGTGCTTATTCTATCAGAGATCAAAAGTGGTTTCCATCACTAAGGTTATGATGGAATGTTCCAGGTCCAGGGTTCTGTGTCTGAGATAGGCTAGATTATATAGCAGTAATATATATTACTACTGCTAATAACAACAACAGCAGTAACAACAAGAACAACAATTGCTGAGGGCCCTGATGAACATTGTCCTCACTCTGGGACCAGGCTGACTGAATAGTCCTGAGTTTTTAGATGCACTAACCTTTCCAAGTTAGATACATGTAACGAATTATCCATGAACACCTACTGTTTACTTTTACATAAAAATTTAAAACTTGCAAACCCTGGCTGGTGTGATTCAGTGGATTGAGTACCAATCTGTGAACCTAAGTTTTGCTGGTTTGATTCCTAGCCAGGGCGCATACCCAGGTTGCAAGCCAAGTCACCAGCCAGGTTACCAGATGGAGGCAGGTGAAAGGCAACTGATGTCTCTCTCCCTTTCTCCCTCCCTCCATTCCCCTATCTCTAAAAGTAATAAAATTTAAAAATCTGCTAAAAATACTGCTACCTGACTTTAAGACTTGCTGTAAAGCTACAGTAATCAAGACAGTGTGGTAGTGGAGAAAGAAGAGACAAATAGATCAGTGCAACAGAATAGAGAGCCTGGAAGTAGATCCATAGAAGTATAGTCAATTTATCTTTTACTGTTTTACTATAGTAGCAAAGATAATTCATTGGAGAAAGGATTGCTTTTCAACAAATGATGCTGGAACATCTAGACATTCATGTGCAAAGAAATAAATAAACAAGGCAAAGACCTCTCACCCTTTATAAAAATTAACTCAAAATGGATCATAAGCTTAAATATAAACTATAAAAGTAGTGGGAGAAAATGTAGGTTGCCTCGTGTTTGGTGATGGCCTTTTGGGCAGATAACAATACCAAAAGCATTAGCCATGAAAGAAAAAATTGATGTTGAACTTCATTAAAGTTAAAAACTTTTGCTCTTCAAACGATACTGCTAGACAATGAAAGAACAAGCCAAAGACTGGGAGAAAATCTTTGCAATACTACATATCTGATCAAAGACTTTTATCCAAAAACGTTAAAAAAAAAAAAAAAAACTCTTTAAAACCCAACAAAAAGGAAACAACCTGATTTTTAAAAAATATTAGAAGATCTGAACAGACACTTCACCAAAGAAGGTATGCAGATGGAAAAGAAGCAACAATGTGATGTTTTCCACCATATGTCATCAGGGAAATATAAATTGAAATAAGATAGACCACAGCATACTGTTAAAATGGCCAAAATCCTAAACACTGACAACACCCAAGAGTGGCGAGGGTGTGGAGTGACAGGAACTCATTCATGGCTGTGGGGAATGGGAACATGTACAGCTACTTTGAAAGACAGCTTGGTAGTTTCATACAAATCTAAATATGGTCATATCATACAACCCAGTGGACATACCCCTGGTTATTTAAGCACATGAGTTGGAGACATCTGCACAAATGCCCGCATGGGAAAGTTTACATGTGTTCATGATTGCCAAAGCTTGGAAGCAACGAAGGTATCGTTTATGAGGTTACCAGATAAATAAACAGGTACAGCCACGTAATGGAAAATTATTCCATAGTAAGAAGAAATCGGCTACAAGAGAAAAAATAGAAGAACCTTTAAAAATGTATATTGCTAAGAGAAAGAAGTCAGTTTGAAAAGTCTAAATACCTTATGATTTCACCTATATGACATCATGGAGGAGGCCAAACTATGGAGACAGGAAAATGATCAGTGGTTTGCAGGGGTTCTCAAGGAGAGAGGAAAGGAGGGATGAACTGGTGGGCCATGCGGGTTTTAGGGCAGTGAAACTGGTGTGATACTATAGTGGATACATGATATTGAGCATTTGTCAAACCTATAGAAATGTACAACATGAACAAACACTAATCTAAATTGTGGACCTAGTTAATAATGTATCCATAGTGATTTATCTGTCATCACATATGTACCACATTAATACTGTGTGCTTGGGGTGGAAGAACAAACATGGAATTACATACCTTCTATATAATTTTTCTGTAAACCTAAAACTGCTTTAAAAACCAAGTCTGCAACTTTGAAAAATTACACTTGCATTTTCTATACAATATTATTTCCAAACACTTTTGACAAAGCAAGGTTCTAAAGGAATGTCTTACTGGGAAAAAGTGTCATGTCTTTAGTCAGCAGCCAGTGTGACATCTGTGTAACTGGCAGAGACCTTTTTTTCGCAGTGACTTGGGAGTGTGGTTTTTGGTCTGTATAGACCAGGGTGTTGCTTTGGATTTATTGTCTTTCCCAATGGAATTTCAGCATAGCATGTAAACTGTATTAAGACTTTTACATTTAAAAAGGAGTGATTTGCCTAACTGAATTTATACATTTGGGGAAATAGTATCCTGGGTAAGATTTAGAAGGTATATTAGAAGTCATAGCTGCAGAACCTTGGGTTTGCAATTAAGAATTCCAGTAGCTGGTAAACTTGATCTCCCTGTTGCCGATTCCTTCTTTTCTGAACCACTCAACCCCTAAAAAGAAAACAACAAAAACTGCCCCTTACTTAATATTGGATCTTTCATCCCCAAAACACAGCTTTACCTCTCCCTGTGCCTGCCATAAAAACCTTCAGTGACTTTTCACTGCCTTGAAGACAAAGTGCACTCCCCTCAGCAAAGATACTAACACTCTTCAGTCAGAAGCACTGACATTTGAGAGGGCTGCAGAGAATACACACACCTGTGGTGACCACTCCCCTGCCTGTAGGTGAAGCCTCACATTTTCCTCCTCCTCTCCATTGCATTCTTCAGGGGACCCACAGTCTCTGGCAGCACTGTAGTGGGTATATTCCCTGTGGCTGCGGTACCTGTGCTTCAAGAATCAACTTTGGCATGGTCTCCCAGCACCGCTCTCCAGTTACCATAGAAACTTCCAGAACTCTGTACAGTACGTATTTCATTCACAGTGCTTAGGCCCATGCACCACTGGATCTTTGTCTGCTTGGCTGTTGCCTTAATTGGTGAGTTTTCTGGGAGGAGTCACTGTTTCCTCATTTTCTGGCATGTGTAGAGTAGCCAGTGGTATTTTTGTTTTAACCAAGTCAACATGTAAGTTAGCAATTCAAGCAAAACCAATATATTAGTTAAGCTAATGCTAGCTACTTCAAGCAAGAAAAAACATTAGATGACTCCCCCCAGGCTCCTTGTCTTTCGTGGCTTTACTGGGCTCTTTAACACGTGGGTCCCAAGGCTGGTGCAGAAGGATAGGAAATGAGGAGGGTCATTTCCTTTGGGGGTTCAGGGCTGGGCATGGGAGCAGTGCACAACACTGCATCTGACTGGCTAGATTGCAGTGCTGTGTTCAACCCTAATTGCCCAAAAGGCTGGGAATCTAGTCTAGGTAGACTTCCATGAGGAAGATGGACATGATTTGTGAACAGCTAGTAAATCTGTGTTGTAAGAGTTTATTTAGAATAGATCCACATTCAACTCCGAATTCCCATTACCTTTCATTGAGCTCATCAGCCACCTTTACAAAGTTAGTGTGTTGTGTGGAGTGAGTAGTAGGAAGGGAGATTAAATTTCTCCTGAAAAAAAGAGAGTTATTTAGATAGTAACCTCTGTGTTCTTATATCATTCTATATTTAGGGTATATTGAGCTATCAATATGTTACCATTTTGCAAAGCCAGATTTTCTAGAAAACCATATGGAAAACAATATGTCATGCCTCATCATACTTGTACACAATACCTATACTTTTGTCATTATGTGACAGCAATACTGTTTCATTCCATTAAATGTGGTATAAGTTATTTTTTGAGGATTCAGGAGCTGTATTGAGTGTGGTGTATGTCTTAGTGGTACTGATATTTGAAGGAAGTAGCTTTCTGGAATTCGACATAGTAAGAGAATTAGAATTCAATCAGTGTGATAAATCATTGAACTTGCTGTTGAAGGGCCTACATTTAAATTAAACCTTTAAAGGCAATAACCTTTTTCAACTTTGGTACTACTGGGAGGTAATGGAGCTCCTATGTAGACTGAATTTGATTTATAAATACAGCAATTCTTTCTTCAATTGCTGATATTTCCAACACTGTATGTTTTATTCTTTCAAAGCTCAATCAATAACTAAGGTAAGTGAAGTGCTTCTTTCTCACTTGTTTTCTTTTCAAGGTATTCTCTGGTTTCTAGATTTGCAGGGCTTTTTTGTTTGACATTTGATTTTAGGTGTGTGTATAATTGTGTCAGGTGCACATTTCAGTGATTTCCTAGTCAGATGATTTGAAATCTACACCAAAACTCTCAGGAGATATCATGTGTAATAAAAAATGCACGTTACCCCAGGTAGTTTTCACATGACTGGGCTCCCGTCTCCTGGAGTTAACTCACTTTAACAGCTTGTGACTCAAAGGTGCTACATCCAGAGTTTGCAAGCCAGTGTCCCTGTCATCCCTGCACCAGGCCTAGAAGACAGTCACCCAAGGTGTGGATTGCCTTTAGGAATTGGTCAGCAAGGGGTAACTCTTCTGCAGCTTGGTATAAATCAAGAGCACTTGCCTCCTTGATTGGGGCATTGCACTGGTTTGCTAGGGTTGCTGTAACAAATTCATTAGAAACTTGGTATCTTAAAACAACTAAAATTTGTTCTACAGAAATATGAGATCAGTTTCACTGGGCCAAAATCAAGACACCAGTAGACCTGTACTTCCCCCTAGAAGCTCTCAGGGAGAATGCTTTCTTTGCCTCTCCCCAGCTTCCGGTGGCTGCCAGCATCCCTGGCTTGTAGAGGCACTACTGTCCCCTCTGTCTCTGTGGCTACAGGCCTTTTCCTCTCTCTGTCACCTCTCTGTCACCTCCATTTTATGAGGACCTAGGAGATTGCATTTATGGCCTGCCCAGATAATCCAGGGTACTTACCTCCCATCTGGAGATTAAATTATTCACACCTGAAAAATCCTTTTTTACTTCATAAGGTCATATTTAAAGGCTATAGATTAGTGCATGGGTATCTTTTGTGGGGGCAGGGTGCATTGTTCAGCCTACCTCAGGCATATAAACCATCCTAGAAGTGACTGTTCTAGAAGTGATTTACTGACTATAAAGCTGAATTTTCCTTCTTAATCTGAATTGTAGTTAGGCAGAAATATAATTTTCTGGTTGTATACTGTATATTTCTTGTGGAAGTAAAAGGTCTTCTTTATTAATGAAGGGCAAATCATATACCTTGACAGAAAACAAAGACAAGTTTAGCACTTTCTGCTAAACTTTGCTAGTTCAGGTTTTCTATATTCTATTGGCATGAAGATGAAAATGATGAATATTTAGGTTACAAAAGTTCCTGTAACAAGCAAATATATTAGGCCAGCTTTTAAAATAAAACTTAGATTTACTTTCTGATTAGAAAAATATAGCTTAATTTAGGAAATGTTTAAAACAGAATAGCATAAAGAAGAGCTCCTGAAATTTAGCAACCTAAAAATGACAACTATTGATATTTTGGTTTCTTTATCACATTACGTTAGTTGTATCCTTAGAGTGTTTAGCAGTCATTACACCATGTGTCCACAGTGGTTTGTAACACCATCATTATCCTTATAGGGAGATGGATTTTCAGCAGTGCTGGAAAACTGAAGAAACAGTGCTCTTGTTCAGGTGTCTCCACCTTCCTTCTTTCTGTAGTTATAAGAATTGGTCTTACTGACACCAAGTCTGATTCAGGTACAGAGAAAACCTGATATCTGCATGCATTCCTGAAGTGGAAGACCATCAACTGATATTGTAAGTTCTTCCTGAATTTGTCTTTAAGCCATTTTCTAACATGTTTAAGTGGAACCCCAATCCTGAGAGATGAACACAAGTTGTTCACAAACAAGTAACTATGGGAAATAATGAATACTTTGTGTATAAACACACACACATGCATTTTAACGAAGTGTATATGAAGATAGTAAAAATCACAGACTTTGTAGAAATAAAGGAGCCTGTTTAACATAAAGTTTTCCCCCAGCTGATTGCTTTCTTTATCCTGAACACCTATTTCAGAGAACTATGTAGACTATAATCTGTGAAATATAGTAATAGTGAGTTTAGATAAGGGATATCAAGATGTTTTTGATGTGTGTGTGTATTCTCATGTGTATGTGTGTCTATATCTATACATAGATGTTGTTAATGTTATTATTGCCATCCTTGCCAAAATCAGAGTTTTTAAAAAGTGGCTCATTTGATTCAAGTATTATAAAAACTTTTTTTCTAATTAAAGATTTCTTATATTATAATTCATTGGGTGGCTTTTCTTTATCTTTTGGGGAATTAGGAATAGTATCAGACAGAGTGGAAGTTCAAGAGAAGAGTGGTTATATGCTTTTAAAAAATGTAGTGTGAAAGCTTCCCAATTTCTCCCACCAAGTGTTATTTTGGCCTCAAGCTGAATTAGTTCTCATCTGATTAAATCAGAACTAAATCCTGCTATTTCCTAACTACTGTGAAGTGCAGATTTTAAAAATGTGACAAAAAGCAAGACTATAATCCTAGTGGGAAACAACTCTCCTAAAAGAGGATGATTAGCATTTCATTTATATCTTTATTTTACAACATTTCAAAATACAAAATATTCATTGTTTCCAGTTAACATGTAATTATTAAGTGCCTGTTCAGAATACCACCGTTAGTTTTGAAATTCAAGTGTCTAAATTTAGATCCGTGGAGACCCAAGGAATTCTTGGGGTGGATGCAGAGCCTGACTAACTATTTTGGTGTCCATGTCCATCAATGTGAGCAGTGACCTTGGAACCACAATTAAGCATTTGCCATTTATATTTTATGGGTAGAGAAAGGGATCAAGTAGCATAAACAAGTGGCTAATCTGGAAGTTGCTTATTTGAATTTTGGAAATAACCACCAATGCACATTTTTACACAAGAACACTCTCAAATATTTGGGGAGTGAAAACCTGATTTCCTTGGTTGATTAAAATTAGAAAGACCTGGAAGGAGGAAGAAAGAGAAGAGGTCATTGTAATTGAAAAGGCTTTGCAGTATTTATTTCTTTATTTTTATTTTTTAATTAATATTTTTGTATTACAGTTGTCCCATTTCTCCCCCATTCTCTTCCCTCTTCACCCATTCCATCTCTTCTCCCAGTCAATCCCCATCCTGGTGTCCATGTCCAAGCATCATTTATACATGTCCCTTGACTAAACTCTTCCCCTTCTTTTACCCATTTCCTCCCTCTCCCTCTCCCCTCTAGTCATTGTCAGTCTGTTTCTTGTTTCCATGCCTCTGGTTCTATTTCACCTGTTTGTTTTGTTCATCATTTTTCTGTATTAGGTGAGATCATATGATGTTTATCACTGCCCGGCTTATTCCCACCTGATTTATTTCACTAAGCATAATACTGTCCAGTTCCAATCAATCAATAAGTAAGTAAATAAATACTGTTGGAGATGCAAAAAAGAAAAAAAAATGTGTGTAAACCTAGGTGCACAGGAATAAAGGACAGGGTTTACTTAAGGCAAAAATAAGCCTTTAACTATAAAGTTATATGTCTGGGGCATGAGTACCCACCATAATCTGTCCAGTTAGGAATTTATCATCAGATCACCCTATGAGATTACTGTCCATAGAATCCTTTTTTTTTGTCCAGAATATATTTTTCTCCTTTGAATTGATAAACTATAATTAAAGCAAAAAAATGTAAAAGAAAAACATCTTTGCAACCACAAGATGTTACTACCTCTTGATTGTTTTTTCCACAGTCCTTACACAGGGAAGTGGCTGTGAGGTACACCAGGACCTCAGCATCACCTGGTATGATGGTTACGTTTAGTGTCAACTTGGCTAGAGTAGGGTGCCCAGATGTTTGGTCAAACCCCAGTCTAGATGTTTCTATGGACATATTCCTATAGGTGTTTTTAACATTTAAATCAGTAGACTTTCAGTGAAGTAAGTAGTTTACCCTCTGTAACCTGGCGGGAAGTGACAGCTGAAGACCTTAAGAGAAAAGACTGAGGTCTCAGAAGAGGGAGAGCTCTGTTCTGTACTGCATTCAGATTCAAGACTGCCACACTGACCCCCTACCCCAACCCCTGGCCTTCCCTGCAGGCTTTAGACTTTGCAGGCCCATAATCATTTGAGGCAATTCTTTAAAATCTGTGTGTGTGTACACACACACTGTTCTGTTGCTCTGGAGAGCTCCAACATAACTAGGTACATTCTTAGGCTCCATCACAGACCAGCTAAATGGAACAGCATGGGTGGGACTCAGCAACCTGACTTGACAAGCCATCTTGATGATGATGATGACCTCCAAGCTTAAGACCCACTGCAGGTAAATGGAGAAGTCCTCATGGCTGCGAAATTTAGAAAGGTTAAGTAAATGTGCCCAAAGTTATCCAATCTTGGTGTAGCCAAGATTTATTCTTCAAGCTTTCAACAGGATAAAATAATATTCGTGGATAGCTCAGCTTTTATAGTTCACTTCCTTAACCATGGCCCCTTGTTTAAGGAAAAGAAAATGGAGGGACCCAACTGTGTATACATAGTTTATGAGAGCAGTGGTTCCAAGTCTTTGTATCACCAGGTATTACTGTTATAATTTCATGTGATGGAAGATTATGTTGATGAAAGAAGCTGTATCTCAGAGTAATAGTTATTTGCCATACTAGCCACACGGAGCTACTGACCGACAGGAGATTACCAGCACTACCATGCTGAAGGGACATATTACAGGCAAAGGCAGAACACATTCAATGTTTTAATTAGCTTGTAACCCTAAATGCAAGATTTTCATTAAGCATTTTCATGATTGGAAATAGCCAAGGACTTTCATTAGTATATTATAGTTTTCCAGAGAATCTACAGACTCCTTGTTGTACGTTGTTGCACTGCAGGGCATTTTTAGTTGCTGAAAGCTGCCAGGCAGCTAGTAGGATGTATTAGTAGTGCAACATTTTTGTAGTCACCCAAATTGGTGGGTGTGACTGTCCTTCAAGCTGTAGCTCAGAGAGCCAAGGTTTGTCTTTCTTGTGGCTACATGATTGTCAGAGTGGGAGAGTATGGAGGCTTCTAATGGGCAGGCTGGGAAGCAGGTTCTTTGTTTTCATCTCCATTCCATTGTCTGAAACTCAGTCACATGCCTCCCCTTAACTGGGAAATATGGTTTGACTGTGTACAAGAAATAAGAAGAAATGCATTTGGTGATCAGCTGGCAACGGGCCATGTGCTGGAAGGTTTGTGCTTCTGCCTATGATGGATTTATGTTCTCTTGTGATAACCAAGAGCAAAGCAGATATGAGGAGTAGCAATAGATGGTTAGGTGTTATTGATGCCACCCAACTCTTCTCAGATCCTGACTAGCCTGTGGGAATGAATAGAGCCACAGAGGCAGTAACTTCAGTTGGACTGGCTTTCCTCTACAGCTTCAGTAGGGACCTCTATCACCTCTAGGTTTTCATCTAGTCATATCTCATAGGTCAACCTATTGGCAATACTTAACCATACATTCTCAGCCATCTTTTCCTCTCCCACTTCATGTGCACCTCAATCCTTATTCCAGCATTTAAATTCACTCCTTAGTGGTCCCCTGAGGGCATCCTAGTGCTGCTACTGTACCAAGAATGCTGACTCTCAGGTTCCATAAATTGCTGTCCCTAGGAGGCTGCAGTGGTATTGTATTCAGGGCATAAGTAAGGAGAATACTTGTTGTCTTGGTTACCTACTGCTGTGAGCCAAACTACTCTATAAGATTACAGTTTTGTTTTTTTCTACAAGTGTTTGGGTTGATTGGACTGAAAGGGGCTGTTACTTGCACAGCTGGCTCTTGGCTGGGGCCACCCAGGGGGCTATGTTCAGCTGGGAGCTTGGCTGGAGCTGGTGGGGCCTCTTATTCTTCAATAGTCTCTTCTGGACTTCCTACAGCTTTGTGGCTGGACTCTGAGAATGTGGGAGCTGTCAGGTCTCTTAGGTCTTAGAAGTCACAGAACATCACTTCTGCCACATTTTATTGGCCTAACCAGCAAGTCACAAAACTAACTAAGATTTATAGGGAGCAGAAATAGGCCTTGTGTGTTCAGAGATTGTTGGTGGCCAAATGTAAAGATTATTACCATGTCTTTTTACCCTATCCACGCTGTCACCTGTATCTCAAGTCTGTGCTACCTGTATGTTGATATATCAGTCACCCATTAGGTTATTCCTTCATCCCATCACCAGTATAACTTTTCTCCAGAGGTTTCAGACTGCTGTCATCATCACTGTAACATTGGGCAGGTAGATCCTATTCTGGGAATGTCAGAGGTGTACACAGGAAATGATGTATGAGCTAGTTTGGCTGTCAGTAAGGGTTTGTGTTAGAGAGGTGTAGTGAGTTTGAAGAATTAAATAGTGGCCTGAACTCTAGGCTAAAGAGTCAGTGAGTCTTAAACTGGTAGTGGTAAATTGCAAAGCAGTGTTTAAGAAGGATGAATATCACAATAGTGTATAAAGAAGACTGAAAGCGTTCTTGACCATGGTCACCCTATGTAGACATGAAATGAACAGGGCCTAAACAAGAAGGAGGATAGTGGAGCTTAAAAGAAACAGTCACAAGAGACAGAGAAATAATCCATGTGACTCAGGCTGAGGGGAGGCAGAAAGGAGAAATAGAAGGCTGGGTGAGGAAACTGCTGCAAATAACAGCTTTAAAATACTGTTAACAGGGAGGTTTTTCCTAAACATGAAAGTCTAAAACTAATCAGAGATTGGTAGCTAGGAGGATCTTATATTTGTACTTAAATCTTAGTTTGGTCTTGCGAGGTGGGAGATGGTAGTAGAAGCTCATAGTCAGTTAGCTTAGAATTTATTATGGTGACAAACAGCTCCCAATTCCTTGTGCATATGACAACGCAAGGTTTATTTCTCACTCATTACTAAGTTAGCTCCTGTCTGCTCCACATCTTCTCCATTTTGTGATCTAGGCAGAAGCAGCTTATGTAGAACATGGGAAAATGCAGCTTGTTGGAAGCACATGAGAGCTCTCACAACCCTTGCTTGGAGTTGCAAGTGTCCCTCCCATATATAATTTTATTTACAACTGCAGCAGATCACAGAGTTAAGCCTACTGTCTATGGGGGCACAAATTGTATCCCTCTCATAGGAGGAGACCCCAGGAAAGGCCCATAGGAAGGAGAAGCAGGTATTTTTTGGATAAATAAAACACTTAGCCCCAGTTACATTTCCCCCTATTTTTAATCATACAAATAATGAAAAATCATCATAGAAAAAAAGCACACATCAAACATTTCTAGCCACTCCAAATTTATCTCACTGGAAATAACTAGTGCTGTTAATATTTAGATATAAATATCTTAAGATATTTTTCTCTGGAAAAAATTTTAATGGAGTCAGTGGATATGCACTGTACGTCACTTACATACTGACTGAAAGGCACACAATGTGCACCTGTGTCAGCAAGTACACAGCTGCATCCTGACTGCTTTTTTTTTAAAAAGATTTTATTTACTATTTTCAGAGAGAAGGGCAGGGAGGGAGGGAGGAAGGGAGAGAAACATCAATGTATGGTTGTCTTTCACCTGCCTCCAGCTACGGACCTGGCTGGATACCTGGTTTGCAACCTACTTATGTGCTCTGACTGGGAATTGAACCAGTGACCTTCAGGTTCACAAGTCGGCACCAATCCACTGAGCCACACTGGACAAGGCAGTGCATTCTGACTCTTAATGGCTCTCAGGTCCTTCTCTGAATGAATACACTGTAATTTATTTAATTTTTGGACATTCACATTTTTGCAGTTTCACTGTTTAACAAAGCACTGTCATTAAGTCGTATATGCACATATTGGCACATCTATCAGGCAGTTTCTCTTGGAAAGACTCCTAACAGTGAACTAATTAAAAGGAATATCTTTTTAAATTCCTTTTTGATGCATCATTGGCAAATTTTATAGCTTAGTTTTAAGGCCCACTCTTCTTTTTCCCTCTGCTAAAATGGAGTAGTGGTTACCATAGCAATAGAAAAAAATCAGTCCTCTCTCGGAAGTGCCTACTTTGCCTTTGTCTGCATTTTAATTCCGAAAGTTACATCTTGTGCCAGGTTGGCCCATGAAATACCTGTCCAGAATCTCCTGGCCGAGGAGGTGGGTGCCCTCTGGGCAGCGGCCTCGGCTGTCCTGTTTCAAAACTGGTGTCCTTGTCGTCTGCTGGGAAAAGTTTAGTCAGTCTCAGTGGTCATGTAAGTTTTCATTTGCTCTGTCTAGGAAGACTCAGTGACTCATAAGTGTCCCACCAGCCTGTCATTGGAAAGCTACCAGTCATAAACAAGGCAGGTTATATAAAGATAATTAATTTCAAAAAACTCATGCTAAATTTATTTGGGTATCTGATTCATTTCCCAAGGCCATTAGAAGGCCTGATGCAAGCTGCCCAAAGTCTGGGTTTTCTTGAAGAGAGGAATATAGGGAAGCATGAGGAGATGATGGCTTCAGGGCACTTTGGTCCACATCCTAGAGAGGGCCAACTATGGGAATCTCTCTGAAATCTGGATACTCAAACAGGTGGCTGAATTAAAACATGATCAGAGATAGTCCTGAGGTATAATCGTGGAGGTGCCCATGGGAGGAAAGTGAGGTTCTCATGGGGTGGAGGGTGGAGCACTGTTCTTGGGGTATGGGGAAAGCTGTGATGAGCAGATGAAAAATGCCCTTTTTATTACACAAGCTGGGGGACATGAAGCTAGATGTAACCAATTGTGCAGTGACACTAACAAAAGTGCCAGGTAGAAAATAAATTTACATTCACATTGTATAGTGTAGAGTCTTAAGGTTATTGGAGCAAGAGCCTATCATTGTTTTGTTTTGTTTTTCTTAAGTCAGGGTAGAAAGTAGTAAAGACATGAGCTTTGGAGGACAGTATAGAGTTGAGGTGGTTGTGCTGCTTCTGGTTGTGTGACCCAGGCTTGTACCTGTTACCTTGCCTGGGCCTATGCCTTCTTGTTTGTGAAATGAGGCAAAGTAGCAGTATCTATCTGATGGGATGTTTATAGGATCGAAATATATAAAACACATAGTATGGTTCCTATCTAGTGCATAGAGGTCAGTAAATGGTGGCTATTTTTAACATGCAGTATAATTATAATTATTTTCAAAATGCAATTGTATACTTTAAGGGATTCAAATTATATTGTCAAAGGCAAATCCATAGCCCTTATTATCATTCATGTGGAGATGACTTTAACTATACCCTTACATGGTTCTAGTCATCTTGCTATAAAAAAGCAAACTGCAGCATTTCAGTGACTTAATCCAGTAATTTTTTTTAGTTTAATTGCTCTATGCACTTATTAGTGAATATTAATGCTACAGCAGGGATAGAAACTCACAAACACTTTACACAGTTTTACAAGATACAATGCAGGCAAAGAGTGACTAAGGACCAACAGTATCCTAGGTCTTGGTGGATTCATTCCTGGGGGAGGTGGACCTCTGATTCCTGGTGGAGGGGGTCTCATTCCTGGAGGAGGCATGCCTATAGGTGTCCCCTGAGCAGGGATAGGCCCAATTGGTGGTCCCATGGGTGGTCTCATACCAGGGGGAGGAGCCATAATGCCTGGAGGGGGAGTTGCCCAGCCCATAGGTGTGGGGGGAATCCCCTGACCTGGGGGATACTGAGTAGGGTACCTGGTGGGTACAGAGGATCAAGTTCATATGCTTGTCAAAAGCCTTGAAGGTGCCGATGAAGATCCAGCCATCTTGCAGGATGCACCTCATCTTGTATTCGATGTACTACAGCATCTCGCTGCTCTTTCCCACAGTCATGAGTGCTCTTCAGACAAATTCAAGGTCCGCAATAAAGTTTCAGGATCCTTTAAGACCTAAAGGAAGGCTCTAGATAATGGTATGATGCAGGTTCTGCTGTAAACAATGTAAGCTGGGGCAGAAGCTTCAAATAGTAGGTAGAGCCTAGGATATTCCAAGACTGCTTTAACCACCACTGGGTGTCTTAGCTAGAAAAGCCTGCCTCAGTTCCACCTGGAAGTCCACCACAGGCACTGGCTGCTGCTGGGATCATCTTGGATGCAGCAGGCACTCACAGTTGCCCAGGGAAGCCATTCACCAGAGCACCTGACATGTACTTCCACCTTAGGCATGTGCTGCTCCGTGGTCCTTCTCAAGTGCAAGTGGCCCTGAGTCTGCAATCCACTGAGTACCATGGCCAGCCAGCAGGAGAGCCAGCAGCCAACTGGCCCAGACTCAAGTCAAACAAGTCCATATTGTCTCCCTCCAAAAACTGCCTAAAATTTTTTAAAAATTTTATTTACTCTTTTTAGAGAGAGGGGAAGGGAGAGAGGCAGAGAGAGAGAGGGAGACATCAATGTATGGGTGTCTTTCACTTGTCTCCAGCCACAGACTTGGCTGGAGACCTGGCTATGTGCCCTGGCTGGGGAATTGAACCAGTGACCTTTGGGTTGGCAGGCCAGTGCCTTATCCACTGTGCTATCAGCCGGGGCCTTAAAATTTGTTTTTTAATGCATTGGTTAAATGGGGTGTTGCTGGACAGAGGGTAACTTTCATTCACATGGTGATTAAAAAGCCAGGTTTCTTCCCTTTTGTGGTGGCACTGTCCCTTAAGAACTCAAATTGTACGGTTACCACAGAGAAGGGAGAGGCATAAGGAGCAGGTGAGGGAGTTTCCCATGGGCCCATCTGGATGGCTCATGTCACTTCTCACGTCCATGGTCTAGAACTAAATCACGTAGTCACACCTTAATGCAGGAAGTGAGGTTAACAAATAAGCCTCTGGCTGGGCAGAGGTAATTGGATCTGGTTCACTTCTGAGCAAGACCACCACAGGAAGGGGCATGAATTTGGGGGAACAGCAAATCAATGTTGTAATCTATGCTGTGGTTCCAAAGCATAGTTAAGAGAAGGGTTCAATTTTATTTTTCTTCCTGCATCTAATATTTTAAAGGAAGAAGTGATGAGATTTTGGTGACAAAGGAAATAAATGAATGAAGACCAAGTTGAAGATTTCAACTAGTGAAACTGTTAGTGGTGAAATGGCACCAGGTGTTAGATTGGAGGAGTCAGACCAGACCTTTGCTCAGCAACCTCAGTGGCATTCTGGTGAAGAAAAATTCAGAGCAAAGGCTCAAACTATAAGAGGAAATTTATTTATAAAGTCAGGGAGGTAGAAAAAGTGAGCGGTAGAAGAAATGGGCTCAAGAAACATGTTATACAGGCAAAAGAAGGGCCCTTGGAGCTTAGGAGAAAGGAAAAGGCAAGAGGGCAGGGTAAGACATAGCTATGTTCCATGGAGAGAACTGTACAAGGTCCTCTGTCTTCAGAGTATTATCTGGAGGTCTAAGGGGAGGAAGCCAATATAAGATTCATTAGCTTTTCAAGTGTACCTGAAAAGGTACCACAAAAGGGAAGAAACCTGGTTTTTCAATCACCATGTGAATGAAAGTTACCCTTTGTCCAGCAACACCCCATTTAACCCATGCATTAAAGAGGTCATGGTCTCTGCTGATTGGTCAGCACCAGGCAGGTGGTCATTAATCAATACAGCTGATCCTGATGTCAGCTATACTGTCACTTACCTGGTTTTGCTGCTGTTCTGGGTCTGGAGCTGAAACACACCTGAGCCCTAGATGTCATCTCCAAGGCTTAATGCTTAAGGGTGTAGTCCTGCAGGGGCCTGCAAGGGAGTCACCACTTCGGCCCCTTTTTCCTCCTCCAAGGGAATCTATTACATGACTGTCAGGGGAGCAAAGGTTAAGGGACTGTCTGAACTACCTGACCAGTGATATGAAAAGTCAGAGGGTTTAAACTAAGACCAGCAATATGCTAGGGGAGAAAAAGTCACCTTGAGGAAGAGATCCTTGTTTTCTGTTTAGCCCCTTGCTAGGTCCCTGGGACTTTCTGCCCTGGTGACCTACCATACCTGGCCTCTTGTTTCTTAGCTCATGTCCATCTAACTGCTTACCACAAATCTAACTAGGCCAGTGATCATACCATTGCAGGAAATAGGACTTTTGGGTAGGTCAGCATATTTGTGGGGAAAAGGCAGATGAAAGGTTTTGGGCACGAAGAATTTGAGGCAACTGAGCGACATACCATGGATACCTTTCTTTAAACACTTAGACAAATGGCCCTCCTGAGCTTCACTGTGGCTGTCCTCCCTATATGGGAGCATGTTGCCTGCCTTTAATTTTGCCTGAATCCATCTTTGATATTGAGCTTCAGAAACAGATTGCATCTTTTCTCCATGATGAGAAATGCCCAACCAAAATAGAGGGGAAAAACTAGGGTGTTTTGGGATATGTTTTTTAGAATGTGTTTTCAAACTCATGCCTAGTATACCATCACATGGTATGATTTGTCCTAGTGCTGCCCAGGGAGAGTGAACCACCCTGAATACAAGCCATCTCTTGAAGAATGTAGATACAGTAAAACTCCAGGTAAACTACTGAGCAACCCATGTTCATCATAACTTTCTGGATTTGGTTGGTATCTGTAGTTTTTATGGTATTTGATTTAAGTTGGCCTCACTCTGGAACTGGATGACTGGATGTTTTTCTTTAGATAGGGTGTTGGTTAACCTCATGTGACAGTGAAGAAGCTTTCTTGCAGTTCTGATTTTATAAGCAGTCAAAATTATATGCTTCTATAGCTTCTTATGCAAATACCTCACTTAACAATTAAATCTTTGTGAGCATTTCCTTTGGCCTAATTTTCATTTCTTTAGTACTGACTGTATGTAATTCAGTATGCTTTCATTGTGAAGCATCTGTAAGTTTACTGCTCTCAAGAATCTTACACTTTGAGAATTCCAGTCAAGATGGAAGCACAGATAAACATGCTTTACCTCCTCGAGCAAACACAGAAAGAATTACAACTAGATCACAAAACAACACCCAGAACCATCAGAAATTTGAGCTGTATGGAAATTTGACAGCCAAGGATTTAAGGAAGCCACATTCATCCAGACAGGCAGGAGGGGCAGAGTCAAGGAGACGAGGAAAGAGGCACAGAGACATGGTGTGGAGCAGAGAGATGGTGGTGACATTAGAATGGACAATCACACATTCACATATGGTAGACAAAAATAAGGAGAGTTACCTTGGGAGCAAGTGGTCCAAGCCACAGGCCAGACCACATAGCCCAGGGTTCCATTGCCAGGAAGATAAATCGCCATAACTTTTTTTTTTTAATTTTTACAGAAATTTATTATTTTTAGAGAGAAGGGAGGGGAGAGAGGCAGAGAGGGAGAGAGACATCAGTGTATGCTTGCCTTTCACTTGCCTCCAGCTATGGACCTGGCTGGAGGCCTGGCTTGCAACCTGGTTATGTGTCCTGGCTGGGGAATCGAACCAGCAACCTTTGGGTTCCCAGACCAGCGCCTTATCCACTGTGCCACCAGCCAGGGCACCATAACTTCTGGCTGTAAAAAACAGTGGATTTGGGGTAGTGGTAGAAACTACTGGATTTTCAGGATACTCAGCTTAAAGGGCCCACATGGTCTTAGAATGTATGCAAACCCACCCACAGTGGGATTCACCATCAGGACAATAGCTGGAGGACATCAGTTGTGCACAAGAAGTGGGTGAGGTGACTGGAAACAGGGTGAGTACTGGGCAAACCCTCAGAAGCCAAGCAGTGGCACAGTCCCCTCTGAGCCATCCCCCAACACAGAGCCTCAAAGCAGTGAGGTGAGTTGCCTCGCTCTGGTGATTACCTAAGTCTCAGCCCCACACAATTTATAGGTGACTTTTCTACAATAGGCCGCACTACTAAGGGAGTCAGAGAAGTTCTACCTATAGAAAGTTCTACACAGAAAGAAACATAAAAGGCTGCCAAATTGAGACAAATAAGTAAGGCCCAAATGAAAAGACAGAGCAAAACTCCAGGAAAGGATCTAAACAAAATGGAAATAGTCAACCTATCATATACAGAGTTCAAAACACTGATAATTAGGATGCTAAAAGAAGACATTGGCTATGCAAAAATATAAAAAGGAAGAAATGAAGATTACATTAAGTGAAATAAAAGAAAATCTACAAGGAACCATCAGTGGAGCAGAGGAAGGTGGGATTCAAATCAACGATTTGGAACATAAGGAAGAAATAAGCATTCAACCAGAACAAAAAGAAGAGAAAATGATTTGGGGAACCAAGATGGCGTAGGAGTAAGTGGGGCTACACCAATCTCCTCCCCACACCAAACTGGAATTATAACTTAATTGGGGAGAAACCATCCAGAATAACCAACAGAACACCAGCTGGGGAGAAGCCTTATAACCATGGACAGAACAGAAGAGGCCATTTCATCACAACGTGACTGGCAGGAAGTGCTGAGATGCTAGAGGGCAGGCAGGGACCCATGGGCAGCAGCTGAAGGGACAAAGAAACATCTCAGTAGCCTGGGTACCATACGAGAAGGGTGGGTTCTAAACCCCCAACTCGGCTTCCCAGCCTACAGCAACACAGCTGAGAGAAAAACAGCACCCACCTGGGAAAGCAAAAATCCTCCAGGTTTAGCAGGCTTGACTGAAAGACAGTTCTTAAAGGGACCTCAGATGAAAATACAGTGGCACCCACCTACCCTGGCTCCAGCTGAGAAAGGGCAGAATGGACTAGAGACTCTTGGAGAAGGTTTGGATCAGTAGCTTTTGGGGGAGAGTTGAGGAAGCAGTGAGTCCAGTGCAGACCCATCCCCCATACAGCTAGCAGAACGCTCTTCAAAGGGCAGTAGGCTGAGATGAAGCCACAGCCCAACCCATAGGAATTAATCTGCCCCACCCAGCATTGCCTAAACCTGACCTCAGATCCCCGGTTGATTGGATTAACAACTGAATTAATCTTTCTCACACAGAGGTGCCTAAAACTGACCACTGATCACAGACCAATTGAATTAATAACTAAAGGAGACAGACAAAGACAGTGGATCTCTGATAGTCTCCAACTGGCTGAATAGGCCCAGACTGGAACAGGAACTGACCTCACTAAGCTCTGAACCAGAAAGGGAAAATAGTGCACCTTTACACCACAAAAGGTCACACCACTAAGACAGTCATAGCAGACCAATCTAAGAAGCAGAAACAAAGTCACCTAAAATGGGGAGACAAAGAAATAAACCCCCCAGTGAAAGGAAAGAAGGAATTCCCAGAAAGAGTGCAAATTAAATAGAGGCAAGCATACTGTCAGACACGAAATTCAAAATAATGGTGATAGAGAAGCTCAATGAGCTCAGCCAGCTCAAAGAAAACTATAAACAACTCCAGGGTAGGTACAAAGAACTCCAGGGAAACTGCGAGGAACTTACTGAGAACTATACCAGCATTAAAAAGGACATAGAAACCATCAATTAGAGCCAGGAGGAAATGAAGAATACCATTTCTGAGTTGAAGAACACAGTAGAAGGAATCAGAAGCAGGCTAGAGAAAACAGAGGATCAGATCAGTGAGCTGGATGTCAATGTAGAAAAAATTCCCAGACAGTGCAACAAAATGAAAAAAGACTGAAAAAGAACTTAGAGGTTTTAAGAGAGCTGCAAGACAACATGAAACCCAATAACATCCATATCATAAGGATACCAGAAGGAGAAGAGGAGCAAGGAATAGAAAACCTGTTTGAAAAAGTAATGACAGAAAACTTCCCTAACTTGAGAAAGAAGGTCATGCAAGCTCAGGAAGCACAGAGGGTCCCAATGAAGACGAACCCAAACAAGCCCACTCCAAGACACATCATCATGAAAATAGCAAATTTCAAAGACAAGGATATAATCTTAAAAGCATCAAGAGAGAAACAGCTAACAACATAAGTGGGGGCTCTGATAAGGTTATCAGCTGATTTCTCAACAGAAACACAAGCCTGAAGGGAATGGCAAAAAATATTTCAAGCAATGAAAAACAAAGGCCTGCAACCAAGAATACTCTACCCAGCAAGGCTCTCATTCAAAATGGAAAGTGAAATAAAGGAGTTTCCCTACAAAAGAAGGCTAAAAGAACACATCTCCACCAAACCAGCATTGTAAGAGATGCTGAAGGGTCTGCTTAAGAAGATGAAGAAACAGAGAGACATACAGGAACACAGGTACCAAGGGAAAAATAGATAATGAATAAGTACCTATCAAAAATAACCTTAAAGGTAAATAAAAGCACCAATCAAAAGACATAAGGTAGCTGAATGGGTAAGAACCAACTTTAACTTACGAATACTTTAAAATGATCTTATTATAAATAGATTTTACTAAATAAGGTATAATATTGTATATTACTTATATCTTCATTACTGCAGGTTAAGTTTTCTTAGATTGGAAAATCCAAGAATATGGGAAAGTCAAGTTACTTGCAATAACAGAAAAGTGGAATGCAGTAAAGGAAGAAAAAAAACCTAAGAAAATGTGTATGTATATTACATAGAATATGTGCTATCATTCTTATTCACTGTTGCAAAATATGTGCTTATTTGTGGGTGTGTAATATACAGATTTTGTTCGCAATTTATGTTTTAAATAACAACCTTCTAATTGTTGGTGTGTTGTGATATCAGGCAATCTTTAGGTTAGAAAAAATGCTGAGAATGAAGACCAACTTGGATGGAAGTTGCAAACTACTAAACTATATGATTTGTGTACATAGGCAATATGTATTCTCATATTAGCATGTAAATTAGATGAGATTCCTTTCAAATCTATAGTGGAAATATACATTTCCAGTTATGAAGGCCCCCAAACTGGGGATGCTTGGAAAAAGGAATTAGTGCTATTGTAAACTTTATTATTGAAATGTGAACATACCTAATCTCTACCTCAACAGACTTTAAAATAGTTCAGGGGTTAGTTTAGGATCACATAGGAAGTCAACCACAAGTTAAAAAAATAGCTAGAATACTATTCTACAAAATTACTTAAATCCTAGGGATTTTTATTTTTTACCTCAATTTAGTAGGCATAATAATTTCAACTCTGGGGACCAGCTGAGCACTGCAAGTGCCATTATTTCTGAAGGCTTCAACTTGTAAAATACATGTAGAGGAAAAAATAGAGGATATTGAAAGAAGACCTGTGCACAGCCTAAATAAATAAATAAATAAATCTGCTATTTAAGATGGAAAACTCCAAAAAGCATAAGTTGTAGTCCCTGTAGCTTAAAATAAAGTTGAATTGTATTATTGGCGAAGGGAGGATCTGACTCAAAAACCAAATTCATTTTTTACGATGGTTTTGGCACTGTCTCTAGGACAACTTTCACAAATTTGAGCTCTGCAATATACCATTCCTGTGATATATTTCACAAAAAATAGCATTCCAGAGTAAAGTAAGTATTAGAGAAGAAAAAAAATGCTTAATTTGCTATAATATATCTAAAATGCTATCATTTAACATGTAATAATTATATAAGCTATTGGCATATTTAAATTTTTTTGTATTAACTCTTCAAAATCCAGTATGTACTTTAAATATGTGTAAAAATAAGTATGTATGTCAATGCATTTTTGCATGTGTTTGGTAATATTGCAATTCATATTGTGTAAAAGAGTAATTCTTCAAACAAATGAATTAATGTAGGCATTTTGAAATAATGAAAACTTTATATTACGATTTAAGAAGCTGACAGAAGGTGGTAATTAAGTGGTGAATTGTCAGGATACGAAAGGAGAAAAAAGTACACATTGGTGGTTACAGAATAGACAGGATGTTAAGAAGAATAAAGAAAATGGTGAAGCCAAAGAACTTGTATGCATGACACATGGACATGAACTAAGGGGGGCATTGCTGGAGGAAATGGGGTACTGAGTGGAGGGGGGCAGAGGGGGAAAATTGGGACAACTGTAATAGCAAAATTAATAAAATATATTAATAAAAAAAGAGAAAAGAATTTTAAAAAAATGAGGATAGTCTAAGGACCATCTGGGACAGCTCCAAACATACCAACATCTGAATCATACAGATGCCAGAAGGAAAAGAGGAAGAGCAAGAAATTGAGATCTTATTTGAAACAATAATGAAAGAAAACTTTCCTAATTTAGTGAAAGAAATAGACGTACAAGTCCAGGAAACACAGAGATTCCCAAACAATTTGGCGTTTATAATTAAAACGCCAAAGATTAAATATAAAGAGAGTATCTTAAAAGCAGCAAGAGAAAAGAAGAAAGTTATCTACACTGGGTTCCTATAAGACCATCAGTTGATTTCTCAAAAGAAACTTAGCAGGCAAGAAGAATTCAGACTAGTGATTGCCAAGGACCTACAACCAAGGTTACTCCATCCAGCAAAGCTATCATTTAAAAAGGAAGGACAGATAAAGTGCTTCCCAGACAAGGTAAAGCTAAATAAAGGAGTTCATCATCACTAAGCCATTATTACATGAAATGGTACAGGGACTTGTTTAAGAAAAAGATCAAAATTATGAACATTAACACATTGTTGACTAGTAATTTTTTAGCAAAAGCTAATGCAAGTGCAAATGCAAGCACAAGTTAACTTATTATTGGTCAACAACTTTTGGGCTTGAAACACGAGTTTTTTCATGACCAGTCAATGTGATAGAATGACAACAAATTCATAACTATCAACAACTGAATCTAAAAACAAACTATGCAAATGTTTGTTTTTAGACCAAACAGGAAGAGAATGAGGGATATAGAAATCATTTGAACGGTTATTAGTTAGGAGGGGAAGTGGAGAATGGGGGAAAAGGTGCAAGTTTTAAGAAACTTAACTGGGCCCTGGCTGTCAGCACAGTGGATAAGACACTGGCCTGCAAACCCAAAGGTTGCTGGTTCAATTCCCCAGCCAGAGCACATAACCAGGTTGCAAGCCAGATCTCCAGCCACAGATGTGGCTGGAGGCAGGTGAAAGGCAACCATATGTTGATGTTTCTCTCTCTCTCTGCCTCTCTCCCTTCCTACAATAAATAACAAATAAAATAAAATAAACTTAATTGGTAGGCCCAAAATAGACAGGGGGAAGTTAAGAATAGTATAGGAAGGGGTGAAGCCAAAGAACTTACATGCATGACCCGTGGACATGAACTAAGATGGGAGATAGCTTGAGGAAAGGGAGTTCCCATTCAGAGGGCAGCAAAGAAAGAAAAATTAGGACAAATGTAATAGCCTAATAAAAAATATATTTTAAAAAAGAGTCTTGAACTTTGATGTAAAATGGTGTACCTAAACCATCTTCATTTTGACTAAATTTGATACATCTAGTAACTGCCTCTTATCTTAATCTTCTTGGACTGCTATATCAACAGACCACAAACCAGGTGACCTAAACCACAGAAATTTATTTCTTTCAGCTCTGAAGGTAGCAATCCAAGATCAAGGTGCCAGCAGGCTCTATTCCTAGTGAGAACTTGCATCCTGGTTTATTGCCATCTACCTTCCTCCTATGTACTCACATGGCCTTCCCTCAGTGCATGCACATGGAGAAAGGGAGCTCCCTGTTTTCCCTTAGAAAGGTGCTAATCTCATCATCTAAGCCCAGTCATCTTCCAAAGGCCCTACCTCCAAATATCATTGTGTTAGGGGTTGGGGCTTCAACTTTGAAATTTTGGGGGGCTCAAAAACATTTAGCTCATAACATATGCCTTTATCAATTCAGCAGGTTTTCCTCTACACAGAAACTTATTTAGTGTAGCTGAGGGTGTTTTTTAGATTTGAGGCGGAGAAAGGTACTGGCTAGTCTCTTTTGCTATCCCCTTTTCCTGTCACGATAACAATATAGCCTTGTATTCATTCAGTCCTTAAACATTTATGACACATTTGGCTGCCAGGCAGTGAGTCAGGTTCCAGGAATGTAGAGATTTTTCTGACAGGACCAATGCCCTCAGGTAGTGAGCAAGCGTGTGGTTAAAGAAAAAAAGCCTCCCTCGGAGCTATGATAGGAGTTAATGTAGGGCACAGTGGGGATGGGGGTCCAACAAAAGGAGTGGTTCCTTGTGCCTGAAGACATGAGGCAGGTATCCTGTCAGAGGAGCTTGGAAGCAATGGTGGGCTGGTTGTTGAGAAGTCAGGGACTGAGAACAGACAGGACCATTCAGCTGAGGAGGTGGTGACCTGGTGTGTGTGGAAAGGCAAATACATACTTCAGCTAATTGGAACATTAGTTCCAGGTAAGGTCTCAGCTGGAGATGAAGCTGATTATGTAAGCAGGTACCCTATCAAAGAGGAGCCTGCCCAAGCTCAGGAGTTTGGACCAGAACCATCGACATTAAGCTTGAGAATGTCTCTTGATGTCTGCATTTCAGAAAGATTTCTGTGGCAGAGTATGAAGAACAAACTCAGAAATTCATGTCATGTTTTATTTCTGTACCTTGGCAGGAGGGACATATATTTCCATGGGTGTCAACTATTGTCCAACATTGTTCGAGGATCCGTGTGACTCCGATCTAGGAGTGCATTTATGAGAAGGTGGGAGAGACATGAATTCCTTTGATGAGTGGCTTTGCTTTGCTTTAAACCTTGACCTAGAGAAGATTGAGATCGCCAGCCATTCCATCCTGGGGCATTTACACCTGGAAAAGGTCACTAGTGAAACTGCGCTGAAAGCTGCCCTCAGATTCTACGGCTTTGAACTCATACTGTCAAGTGATGAACCTCAGATGAGAAAATATAGTACGAGCTCAAGAAACGTACTGCGCCTTTTTATGTTGTTTTTCTTCCTTTTTCTTTTAGAGACATTTGAGCAAGATATTTAATCTTTCTGAGTCAGTTTTCTCATCCGTGAAAAAGGAGATCTGTAAAAAAAATATCTGGCCTAGTGGGTATGATCAGTTCTGCTGTAATTATTTTGAAACCATTAGCCTGTTCCAATATGATCAATATATTAGGGAACAGTTTTAATAGTATGTATTTTGTCTTTGCTAATACAAGATTTTTGTCTGCAAGAAACATTAGGTGAATGCAGAAAACTGCATCCAGCCAACCTGAGCTGCCTAAGGACAAAACCCAGGCTCACACCTCAGAAATCTGCCAGCTGCCTCAGTTGTCCACATGGATGGTAAACCACAGCTGTCCCTCCTTCCTCCACCTCACAGTAACTCACAACTGCCACCTATCCAATGTCCACTCCTACAAGGCAACATTAGGCCTTCTGCAAGGTAAAGTTCAGGGCATTTTTGTGTTTTTGTATTAATCATTTAATATGAATAAAAAATGTGCTACTACTGTTTTTATGATATTTCTCTGTGTCACTGACAAAAGTTGTGAGTGTTCCCTTAACATACAATTTTCCTATTAGTCCTGTGGTTTTTATTATTCAGTTTTACATAGCTCAGGTTTTTTTTAAATGCCTGTGTCAAGTGATAGTGGGATGGACTGTTCTGAAATAATTAAATGTTAGGATGCACGTGATGAAGTTCCAGGTACGGTATTTTAACAATTTGGGCTTCAACACAGACTGCTTGTTTTTCCCATTCACGAAGCCATTCAGTGGTGGCCAGGTTAAATGAAAAGAGCCTTTGTCATCAGCATTATTATGGGTCACACTTCAATCAGCTGAGGAGATGGTCCCAGCAGTGAAGGGCTCCTGCAGCCTGCTCAGCACACTCCACTTGCCAGTGCACCCTGATGCTCAGTGCTTGTCAGTGCTGGCTCCGGCTCAGACACAAGCCCACCTTGTGCATACTTGGGGGTCCTTGAAGCTGGCTCCCAGCTTCATTGGGCACTCACTGGTGGGAGGCTGGAAGTTGGGAGGAAGGTTGCCCCCTCCCTGTATGTTTGCTGTTCCTGCTTTTCCCCAGGCAGGGTCCTTAGTTTCAACCCCCCAGTAGTTTGTTTGACACACGGAGGACCAGCTGGGCAGCACCACTTCTCAGGAGTCCCTGCTATGGATGCCCTTCTCCAGGCTCCTAGACCCTGATCACCCTTTCTCCTCCCATTCTTCCCTCAGGGTGGTGGCTCCTATTTCTGCATTATCTCATGTTCCCTGTTCACCTTTTTAGCTCTACAAAACTGATTTAACTATTTCCTTGTATCACATTCTCTCTGGTAAGATATTAGGTATACTTTTCGTTTTTCTCTTGGGATCCTGCCAGGATGGAAGATTTAGTTAGCGCCATGTCAGTGGGCAGAGTGGTACAAGAGCAAAAGGAAGGATGGCTGGTTGATGGCTAGGACTGGAATGGCCTAGCTGAGAAGCAGTGGTCCAGAGACCCTCTGTCTAGGGTGCTAAACTGGTACCACTGAGGTGGAGAACCCAGCCCTGGAATCTCAGCACTGCTTCAGCTGCTTTTTAATCTTTTTAAATCTGATTTTCTTCCTCTGAAAGAATAGGGTATTAGTATCAGTGGAGTAATTGAGATGATACCTGCAAAGTGCTTAGGGCAGTGGCTGGTGCACGGATAAACTCCCAGTTAAGGGATTTCCATTTCACTGTTGCTGCTGCTGCTTGTTATCTCCCTGGAGAAGGCCTGCTCAGAACATGCCACAGTGCTACATGCCACAAATCATGCTCCTGGCTTGGCATTCAACACCCCTAAACCAGGGCGACTCTTCCTGGCAGCGAGCCTATTTAACAAATGAGGAAACTGAGGCTCTAAGAACATAATCAGTATGCCTAAGGGCATACGACTAGTAAATGAGAGAGCTCTGATTAGAGAGTTATTTGGAATATTGGAGACATGAGAACACATTTCTTTATAGGAAATCTGAAAAAAAGAGATGCTTTGATGATTGACTCTAAATGAAAAGAAAAGGAATTTGACTAGCCATTTGAAAGAGAACTTTATACTTTGGAATTATGTTTATGTTTTAGAGTACTCAGCTTAAGTGTTTTGCATTGTACCTTTCAAGAGAAAAATGAGGTGAAGGTAAATGAAATTGAGACTGTGGCTGAATAGCTACTCTGACAGGGAGGGGTGGTCTCCTGCAGGAAACCTGCTTGTTACGTGAATGTCTCAATCATATGCTTTTGATTTGTGGGCCAGGCCATGTTTGTATGGCTGCAGTATTTTGACACTTTGGGTTTTAAGTTTCCCTAGAGCTGCTAAATAAGGAACCACCTGCTATGAGGAAGGTTCATTGCTATGACCCCTTTTCTCACTTATGCACATGGTAGCTTAGCACCCTTTTATTTTTTCTCTTGATAAATAAACTGCTTTAAGAGCACCTGGCAGAGAAAAGTATAGGGCCATAATTAGAAAATGAATGTAATATCTTTCATTTTTCTTTCTTCCTTTTTTTCCCCA
Source organism: Noctilio leporinus (assembly GCA_004026585.1). Lineage (NCBI taxonomy): Eukaryota > Metazoa > Chordata > Mammalia > Chiroptera > Noctilionidae > Noctilio > Noctilio leporinus. The sequence continues at coordinate 93,946 of PVIW01003362.1, forward strand.
TCAATGTATGGTTGCCTTTCACCTGCCTCTAGCCACGGACCTGGCTAGAGACCTGGCTTGCAACCTGGTTATGTGCCCTGGCTGGGAATCGAACCAGTGACCTTTGGGTTTGCAGGCCAGTGCCTTATCTACTGTGCTACCAGCCAGGGCCTGAAAATGAATGTAATATCTTTAAATGGAAGAAGACTGTATATTATAAAAGAAATCCAACACTGTGTTGCTTTAAATGATGAGCTGTCATAGTGCACTTAAATTCACCCAGGCAATACAACTTATTGAAAGCTTACTTATGTGCCAGGCAGTGTCTTAAGTTCTGGGATCATATCACTAAGCAAATTAAAGATTCCTTCTCTTATGGATTTAACAGTCTTTAGAGGAAAAATAAACTGTAAATATGCATATTGTATGTATGTACCAAGGTCTGTATAAAATAAGTAAGACAAGTGCTATGAATGAAAAAGGAGGATAAGATAAGGGATGTCAGGTGTCTGGGTAAGGAGTGTTATGTTGTTAAACGCACTGGTCAAAAGGATTAGGTTTACATGAAGTTACAATGAATAATGCAAAAACTTTGAGTAGTTTTCAAAATGTATTATAGGTGTAGTTACGTGACCTGTAGTTTCTGTGTGGGCTAGTAAAAGCTGACAATGACTGTGCAGATTCATTTTTTGCAGTCAGATATAAAATCTTTTCTTTCTTCTGTGACAGTCTATACAAATTACCTTTCATGGTTTCTCCACGGATAGAGAAAAATCATTAATTTTTATAATGTATTGTGATTTATGCAGTTTCTGATTTAATACATTTAATGTGAAATATTTAGAATAAATTTACTAATATGCTGGCTGTGTATAGCACATCTACAAAATCATGGTTGTTTCTTTACTATTTCTCAAATAGATTTCCTAGGGGCAGTTTTTCAAGAGACCTACACACTCTTTTAGTGGTGAGTGGGAAAAATCTATTAAATTCTTATTTGGCCAAATGTAGGTAAGTAGCTGTGGGATTAGGTTTGCAAATTTAATTCAAAATCAATTTCTTCCTTTTCTTTCACCTGCATTGCTAAAGGGACCCATTTTCAACAACCTTTGAAAAATCTGGCAGTCAGTATTCAACTAGTGTTAAAATTTATTCATCAAATATATGTTTCAAGCATTCATTGCATGAAAGTTATTTTTGCATTGGAAAATTTCATCATTCAATTTTTTGGCAGTCATCAACCTATATAAGTCAAAAAGAGTCCTAGTATAGCAATACCATTTCAAATGACTCTGTTTAACACAACTGTTAATTTTTTCAATATTATTTATGGCAATAGGATGTTTTCATTTGACCACAAAGAAATTTCTATAAGAAAATGTAGTCCATCAAATGCCTCCAACAGTAGCTTTTACTTCATTAGTGTATGAATTTTAATTCTGTGTGGAAAGGAAGAAAAGAATTAAATTGGAATGGTGCTTACTTGGTTCCAAAAGAACTCTTTAGCTCTGCTCAGCTCCAGCATATATCCAATATAACCCACTCCTACAAAAGAATTCCTGCTTTGGAACACAGATGTGCATGTTCATACCACTCTTAGGGAGATGAAAAGGAAAAAACAACTGATTTCAGCTGAGGAACTGCTTGGGAGTGGATGTTGTGTGAGGTACGGTGATGGTCAGATCATGGCTGAGTGGTATGGATTCTGCTTCGAGTTCTCCGCACAGCTGGTGCATCCTTGTTGTGTGTCATCCACATTTTATCCTTTGAGATGGCTGGCTGATACCATCCCCATTTTACAGGTGAGGAAACTGAGGCACAGTGAGTCTTAAGTCTGTTTAAGAATGTGAGTTTTGCCCTGGCTGGGTGGCTCGATTGGTTGCTATGTTGTGCTATACTCTGAAAGGTCATGGGTTTAATCCCAGGCCAAGGTGCTTGTAGGAAACAAGCCATCCATTGATAATTGATGGTGCTCTGTCTCTCTGCTTCTCTCTCTGTCTCTCTCTTTCTCAATCCCCCGACTTCTTTCCTCTCTCCCTAAAATCAAATCTTTGGGTGAGGGTGAAAAAAAGTGAATATGAGTTTAACTAGTTTCACTGGTTTCCACACTGTGCTTTCTCACTACAGGGTGAAGGGAAATGTAAAGGAGTATGACAATGTTTCCTGCTACTTCCCGTAACCAGGAATTTCTGTTACTTTATAGAAAATGTTCTGAAACAGCCTTTTTTTCCTAGCACAACTCACTTATTCTTCTCTTCTTCCTCTTACATGATACCTGGCACTGTCTGACATTATAATATACATTTACTTGTTTATTTTTATATCTGTTTACAATGTTTTGTTTTTTTTTTTTCCAATGGTTACAGAGACTTTAACTTGATGCCAATCCCCAGCACCTAGAACAACACCTGGTTTGCAGTACATGTGAAATATTTGCAGAATTAACATATGAATCCATGCAACTCCAGCACTTCCAGCTGCTCAGACCTATGCACTACATTGATGGGGATTCTAAGAAAGAAAGGCTGCCACCACTGCCTGTGCAGGGCAGAGCACTTTTGATCTCTCACCCACTGACTGCCCACTTCACAGAAACACACTCCATGGCTGCAAGGCCCTCATCAGGTCTCTAATATGATTTCCAACCCTGAACTGCTTTTGACCAACATGACATTCAGCTGGGAAGTTATTCTCACAGCCCCTGAAATGCCAGGTTAAAAACTCCTCATTTTGTCTGTAAAGCTAAATGGGAGACTCAGATCATTTAGTCTTAATATCTATGAAAGGAAGTCATCTTGAGAATCAGAGAAAACTGAACTAGCAGATTTATTTCCATAAACATGACTGAGTGTCGAGAGCCAATGGGAATGACTGGATCATGCTGCATGCCCTGTAAAACCCTTCAAAATAAGCCAAATATCAAATTTAGGTTGCTGTTTATTTTTCTTCCTTGGAAATCTTGAACGTTATATTAAATTTGCTTGGAGAATAGAAGGGAAAGCATTCAAGGCGTTTCTATCCAAGACCAGCTGGTATGCTCTTCCGGCCCTTCAGGGTGAGAGAGCACAGCTCAGGAACCACCTTTCCCACAGGTCTGTGCTTGGCCCTACTTTCTGTACTGAGAGGATCCATGAGTTCTTGCCTCAACCTTAATCAGATGATGCAAACTATCAATGTCCCACCTGCCTCTGGTGCCAGGTTTATTTTCTTTGACCTGAATGTGTTTTGACATTTTTGCCACTGACATTTCAAAATTGGAGAATTTCATGTTAAAAAGGTATATTTCCACTTCTCTTGAAATAGTAGAAGAATTGGCCATACTGGGCCTGTTTTTTTTTATGTTTTTATGACAGAACTTTGGGCTAAAATTGGATAGTGGATACTCCTTGGATGGGGCCTGGATTTTCCATGTCAGCCACCTCCACTCACTTGTTCCCCTCAATCATTTGTCCAGTTCTTATAAAATGGAGTCAGTAATGTATTCAAGGTGGGCTTAGAAAAACTAAACCCTTGGTTGGCTATCACTTCATGCCTTTGCTCTCTTTTTCTCAGAGAGCTGGGGGTCTATATTTTCTATAGAAATGTCCAAGTTCCACTAGAGTGGACAAACTGATCAAAGCCCTTGGAAAGATGCAAAAGCTGATTTGGGGACTGGCTCTACTTAGATGGGAATATTTGAGTCAATATCTGTGAGAATAAAGAAAGTAGACAGGAACCTTCTCCTCCTTCCCGAGCTTTCTCCCATTAGGAAGAGGCTTGGTGGAAACTCTCAGTAGACGTTCCACAAGCCATGCTAATTGCTAAAGCTGTCACCAGCTATCATGACCATGCAGTGAGCAGCCCTCTGTCCGCCCTCCCACTCCTTTTGATTTTCAACCCTGTTCTCCTTTTGCAGCCCTTGCTCATCTTTCATGTGACCCAGTGGATAGAAACCTCAATGTCAGTGCAATTCAATCAGTACCTACAGGAAAAATAAAAATTAAAAGTAAGAGATCTAGAAATGCTAAACTCTGGCAGGAAGTATATTCCAATTAATACTGATAAAAGTACAGTAAGCTGAAAACAAAAATGACGTCAGGAAGTATGAAAGAAGAAGGCATAACTTCTCTGACTCATTTAGATTATGCAAAGATTACCACGAATTAATCTTCCACGTGAAGGGTATTTGCAAGTTTCCCTTGTTATTCAATTAACAGAGGGGTGTTTATGTCTTTTCCAGTTAGTTTACTGGTGGAAAAGGTCATGAATATTCCTTTGTAAAGATATTTATGTGGTTTTGTCCTTACATGATGCACAGGAGAGAGATTGGATATTTCTTGTATATTTTATCAGTTTACACAATATTATCTCAGCTTTATGTGTACAATATAGTAGTTCAACAGTTTTATACATTATATTGTGATCACCCCATTAATTCTAGTAATTATCTGTTATTGTGTAAACTTATCACAATATTATTGATTAGATTCCTTTTCACCTTTTACACCCATTCTTGTTTTTTAGATCCTTCAAATATGTGAAACTATGGTATCTGTCTTCTCTTTCTCTGTTTGACTTATTTCATATATAATCCCTATGTTTATCCATGTTGTCTCAAAAAGCAAGACTTCATTAATTTTTATTGCTGCATGATGTATTCCAGTGTGTGTGTGTGTGTGTGTGTGTGTGTACACCACATCTTTATGCATTCATCTATCTGTGGGCACCTAGGTTGCTCCCATATGTTGGCTATTGTAAATAATGCTGCAGTGACACAGAAGTGAATGTATCTATTCAAATTAGTGGTTGTGGAATTTTTTTGATAAATAACCAGAAATACCCTGGGTTGTACAGTATATTTATTTTTGGGTTTTTAAAAAGATTTTATTTATTATTTTTAGAGAGAGGGGAAGGGAGAAAAGTAAAGGGAGATAGACATCAATGTATGGTTGCCTTTTGCCTGCCTCCAGCCACAGACCTGGCTGGAGACCTGGCTTGCAACCCGATTATATGCTCTGGCTGGGGAATTGAACCAGTGACCTTTGGGTTCGCAGGCTGGCACCTTATCCACTGTGCCACCAGCCAGGGCATATTAGTTTTTGAGGACTTTCCATACTCTTTTTTCCATAGTGGCTGCACTAATTTGCAGGCCCACCAAAGCTTTTTCTTCACATTCTTGCCAACATGTTGACTGAAATTTTAATAGTAGTCATTTTGACTGGTGTGAGGTGGTATCTTACTGTTTTTGATTTGTATTTCCCTGATGATTAGTGATGTCAAACATCCTTTCATGTCTATTGGCCATCTATATGTCATTTAAAAAATTTTTATTTTTTATTTAATCTTTATTGTATTTTTCCATTACCATTTAGTACCCTTCTATCCCCTCCCCCAACAATCACCACACTGTTGTCCATGTCCATTAGTACTTTTTCTTTTTTGCTCAATCCCTCCACACCCTATTACCCCCTCACCACTAGCTATCATCTGTTCTCTGAGTCTGTTTTGCTTGTTAGTTCAGTTTGTTCATTGAATTCAGTTTGTTCCATTGAATATGAGTGAAATCATATGGTATTTGTCTTTCCATGAATGACTTGTTTTACTTAACATAATGTTCTCCAGGTTGGTTCATAATGTTGCAAAGGGTAAAATTTTCTTCTTTTTTATAGCTGAGTAGAACTCCATTGTGTAAATGTTCCATAATTGTTTTTTCTATTCATCTATTGATAGACAGACACTTGGGTTGCTTGTGGCTCAGTGGATTGAGTGCCAGCCTGTGGATAGAAAAATGTATATTTTCTTTAGGAAATGTCTTTTCATGTCTTCTACCCTTTTTTTTAAATCAGATTTTTTTAGTATTTCCATTATTGGATTATGTGAGTTCCTTATATATTTTGGCTATTAATCCCAAGTACATTCTCACATTCAGTAGGTTGTCTTTTTGTTTTGTTAGATTTCCTTTGTTGTGTAGAAGCTTTTTAGTTTTCTGAAGTCCCATTTGTTTATTTTTGCTTTTGTTTCCCTTGCTTGAGGGGATGTACCCAAAAACATATTATTGACTTATGTTAAGTATTTGTACATATATTTTTCCTAGTATTTTACAGCTTCAGGCCTTACATTTAAGTCTTTAATCCATTTTGAGTTAATTCTTGTATATGGTATTAGAGAGTAATCCAGTTTCATTTTTGGTTTTTGGTTGTATCTGTCCAGTTTTTCCAATACCACTTTGTATATACTTGCCTCCTTTGCTAATTCATCTTTATATGTTTTATAGAATTCACCTGTGAAGCTGTCTAGTCTTGACCTTTTATTTGTTGTTGGTAATTGTTTTGATTATTGATTCGATTTCATTGCTAGTAGTTGATCTGTTCAGATGCTCTGTTTTTTTTCTAGTTTAGTCTTGGAAGGTTGTATGCTTTTAGAAGTTTACCTGTTTCTTCCAGATTGTCCAATTCAGTGGCATATAATTGTTCATAATATTCTTTGATGATCCTTTATTTCTGTGGTGTCAGCTGTAATCTTTCCTCTTTCATTTCTGTCTCCATTTATTTGTGTTCTTTCCCTTCTTTTCTTCATGAATCTTGCTAGAAGCTTGTCAATCTTATTTATCCTTTCAAGGAACTAGTTTTTAGTTTCATTGATTTTTTTGTTTGTTTGTTTTTCTGTTTCATTTGTGCTCTGATCTTTACTATTTCCTTTCTTCTACTTGCTTTGGGTTTTGTTTCTTCCTCTTTTTTTAGTTTCTTTAAGTGTAAGCTGAGATTAATTTATTTGTGGCTTTTTCCTGCTTCTTGAGGTAGGCCTGTATAGCTATAAACTTTTATCTTATAATGACTTTTGCAGCATCCCATAAAATTTGTAAGGTGGTGTTTTCATTTTTGTTTATCTCAAGGTAGTTATTGATGTCCTGTTTGATTCTCTGTTTGATTCATTTGTTGTTTATAAGCATGTTGTTTAATCTTTACTCTTTTTTTTTCTAGCTTTCTTCCTGTAGTTGATCTCTAGTTTCATGTCATTGTGGTCAGAAAATATGCCTGATATAATTTCAGTCTTCTTGAATTTATTGAGGACTGTTTTGTGGACTAGTATGTGCTATCTCCTGAAATAAGTTCCATGTGCACTTGAACTAAATGTATGATCTGCAATTTTTGGACAAAATATTCTAAAAATGCCTCTTAATCAAACTGGTCTAATGTGGAATTTGGACTATTATTTCCTTATTAATTTTCTGCCTGGATGATTTATCCATTGAAATAAGTAGTAAAGTCACCAACTAATGTTCTGTTGATTCTTCTAATGTATTATACATTTTAGTTATTGTATTCTTTGCTTCTGATTGGTTCTGTTATTACATTTTTAAATCTCTTTGTGGAAGTATTCTCTGAGTTTCCCTATTCTGTCTCAAGTTTGTTGAGCACCCTTGTTACCATTTCTATGAATTCTTTATCAAATTACTTATCTCTGTTTCATTAGGGTTTTTTGCTGAAATTTTTTCTTATTCCTTAATTTAGGGTATTCTTTTGTATCCCCAATTTTTTAAATTTTGTGTTTGTTCCTATGAGTTGGATGGAACAGTTATCTGTACCAGTCTTGAAAAAGTGGTCTCTGGTAGACTGTGTAGATTAGTTCTGGCAGGGCATTAGCAGGCAAGGTGATTGTATGTGGTTCCTAACATGTTTTCTGGGTTCAAAGAGTGGGTTCTAGGTAGGGCATTCTGGTGTCTGTGTCTGCTCTTGACCTTTTAATCCAGGTGTGGTTGCCTAGTGTACTCTTGTCATGCCTTATTGCTTTAGCTGTCTGTAGTCAGAGTAATGTTTGAACAAGGCTGTTTTGTGGGCTTGCATCTTAATATCCAATGAGCTCCATCCCCTTTCCAGGTGGGGCAGCCTTATCTACCAGCATAGCCATACTCTGCTAATTCTCACCCATTCTTGGACATTGCAGCACCACGTGCGCTCAGTCATGCCCCACTCACAGTTCACAAGGATCCCTGCCTGTGTGCCTTGTTGCTTGAATTACCTGCCCTTAAAGCAGGATTTGGATGGGATCAGTCTGTGTGCCTGAGTGGCAATGCCCTACTACTTCTGCCCTTTCTTTGAGTGGGGCAGACTTGCCTGCAGGCTGAGCAGCACTTAACCCATACAAAGTAGCCTGTGAGTAGGTATCACAAAGTTTTGCTAGCTACACACTTTTCTCAGATAAGGTAGCCCCATATGCGGCAGTACCCCACTACCTCTGCACTTTCTCTGGATGGAGCAGTCCTGTGCATAGGTACCACAGCTTTATGCCAGCTCCACACTCTCTTCCAAAGAGGCAGCCCCACCTGAGCGCACAGTAGGGTTGCACTGTCTGTACACTTTCACTAGACAGCATAGCCCTACAGACAAGATACAGCAGTGTTTCTCTAGCTCTGCACTCTCTCTGGGCATGGGAGCCATGTATGTGCATACAATCCAGTGGGCATGTGAGGCAGCCCCCTGCTATACTGGCTGGATCCATCTTCAAATGGAAGGGCCCCTTATATGATCCTGTTACTATAGGATCTAGCTCCTTGGTGGAAAGTGGGGGAAGGGTAGTGGCTGGGATGCGCTGCAGTGTTCTCCAGGTAGGCCAGAGAGCCTGGATGGAGCTTTGCCTGCTGCTCATGTGCAAAGGAACAGTAACCAATTACACTCATGGTTTCTGGGTTGTTCCCTCAGCTCCTGGGGAGCTCTCAGGGTTCCCCAACCGTCTCTGTGTGGCCTTGCTCTCTTGCTTGTACAAAAAACAAAATTGGCTCATAGTTGTCTCTCAGGAGGAATTGCACTAAATATAGGTGTATATTCAATGTGTTCTTGAGAGGGTGAGCTCAGCATCCACTGAAGCTGCCTTCTTGGACCCACCTGGAGAGATCAAGTTTTAATTGCAGTCTTCTCCCAGCTGCAGTTCTGTGAGGTGCCATCAGAGGAATCACAGGCCTGCGTTAGCAAAACTCAAGCCGACTTCCCATGAGCTGCAGAGACATAATTTGATTGGCTATGATAAGATCAGATCTGAGTCTTACAAGGTTATATAATAAACTTGGAAAACTTTTATCTTTTATATACTGGACATGTGTTTTGTTATAATGTGTGAAAAAAATGTTAAGTTTTAAATGGTATGCTCCTTTTACACAGCTAACTCCTGCTTATTCTTTAAAATTTTCTATTCAAGAGGCCATTAGAGCTTCTACTCATTCCCATATCTAAGCCTTCCCTTTGCTCCCAGAATATCTGTAATTGTTTACTATACTCTTTTATGATCAGTGTTTTGCTTCTGCCACATTCCAGGCAATATCTTCTTAAAAATGTCTGTTTCTTCATCTTTTTACCCTTAGTACTTAGCACATAGCAATATGTAGTGACTGAATAAATGAATAATCAGATGAATGGATAAATGAGTAAATGCATTTTCTAATGATTGCTGAGTTAGCATCATTTCTGAATTTTATATATGATTGAACTAAAATACATCTTATATCTTCATTTTTCATTTTATGGGTTTGCAGATCTTAATTTTAGATTCTAACAGATAATATGTTTTGCTTTAATATAAATGTGAAGCATTTATTTTTCAAATTGCTAATTGGAATGTTCCATGAAAAATATGCTGTGTTGAAAGGAGGGACTTGGCTCTAAAGGAAGTGAGGATAAAATGGAAACATTTACCAAAATATTGTCAGGTTTAAATACAACACTACTGAGGGGCCTGATAGCAGTTGTTCTTGCCTCTAGGCCCCTTTTCCTGCAAGAAGAGGCATGGAAGATTTGCCAGTTTCTTCACTGATCTGACTATTTCTGTAGAAGGGGAGAAAAGCACCACAGACTCAGAATCCCTGGGCTTCATCTCCTTCATGGACATCTTTTTCACTGCATTTTGAAAGAATTCAAATTTCAATAAGGAGGCGTAAACCTCCAAGAGCCAGTCATTTGTGGTAGCTGTCCAAATTCTGGAGATATTTACTCCCTTCACTCTTGCTGTCTGTTCTACATTTTATTCTTACTCCCTCTGCCACAGAGGTTTAAGGACTGGCCCAGAGTTCAAGCCTCCTGCCTTTGACTTCACTATAAACTCATTATCTTTGTAGGCACCTTGGTTATTCCCCTCTCTGTCAGGAACTATAAAGATATATTTTTTTAAGATTTTATTTCATTATTTTTAGAAAGAGGGGAAGGGAGAGAGGTAGAGAGTGAGAGAGACATCAATGTATGGTTGCGTTTCATCTGCCTCCAGCCACAGACCTGACTGGAGACCTGGTTTGCAATCTGGTTATGTGCCCTGGCTGGGGAATCGAACCTGCGACCTTTGGGTGCGCAGGACGGCACCTTATCCACTGTGCTACCAGCCAGGGCAAGATATTTTTTTAAACATGATTTAAATGAGAGCTTTTGAGTGAAAATGTCTCAAAAAGCAAAGGCCAGTTTCTACAAAGCAAACATATATTGAACTGAAAGTTTAAAAAAAGCATGTTGCTTTTTCCAACAGCCTCATGCATCAGAGTTTTGTTTTCATGCCTCTAAAAGCCTGGCAGCAGAAACCCATGCCTTAAATGTGTGCAAAGCAGGGACCCTGGCTCCGGGGAACTGTATAGATAAAATCATTTCAGAAACCTGCTCTACCTCTAAAATACTCTAAAAGTTTAAACCATGTTAGAAGTTTGCTTTTAGCTTTTAGCACACAGAGGACACAGAGAGCCTAAAGCAGGTGTAAATCTTCCTTTAAACTTGTGTTATCAGTGTGAAATTTTAACTCAAAAGAATTAACATTACTATGTAAAATGTAGACTCTGAAAATACAGTAATATGTTATAGAATTATTTCTGTTTAGTTAACATTATATGCATGAGACAACTGTGCAACTGATGGAAAACCACATGATTTGCCCTTATGCGTGTCAAAATATTAAGGGAATATTAAGATGTCTTTGATTCATTCATTCACAAACACACAGTTCTTCCTCTTAATAATCAATAATCATTAGTTATTCCATACATATAAAGAACACTGGCAGTCATGACTTGCAGAAAAGCTGTTCTTATTTTGTCTTTAGTAACTTATCCAAATATAAATAAATAACCAAAAAGCATTTACTATCTCTGGAAATGAAATAGGGAGAACATATCCATTAGATTCCATTATATAAAAGCCCCTTCACTATTGAGAAAACTGTAAGATATTAAAAGAAAGAAATTGACGCAGATACAAATAAATGGAAGTGTATATTGTGTTCAAGAATAGGAAGAATTAATATTGTTAAAATATTCATACCAACCAAAGCAATCTACAGATTCAGTGACATCACTATCAAAATACCAATAGCATTTTTCACAGAGCTAGAACAAATAATCCCAAAATGTATACGGAACCACAAAACCTCAAAAGCCAAAGAAATCTTGAGAAAGAAAAACAAACTTAGAGGCATCATACTACCTGATGCCAAACTATATTTCAAGGCTATAGTAATCACAACAGCATGGTACTGGCATTAAAATAGGCCCATAAATTAATGGAAAAGAATAGAGTTCAAAAATAACTCCACACATAAGTGGTCAATTAATTATGACAAAGGAAGCAATGATATATAATGGAGTAAAGACAGTTTCTTCAGTAAACAGTGCTGGGTACCCTGGAACAATATATGTGACAAAATGAGAGACCATTATTTTACACTATATACAACAATACAGTCAAAATGGACTAAAGTCTTAAATGTAAGATCCCCAAACTGTAAGACTTCTAGAAAAAAAACATAGGCAGTAAACTGGTTGACTTCTCTTTTAGTAATATATTTTTGGATATGCCCTCTTAGGCAAAAGAAACAAAGGAAAAAGTAAATGGAACTACATCAAACTAGAAAGTTTTTGTACAGCAAAGGAAACCATCAACTAAAAGAAAAGATAGCCTGCCTAATGAGAGAAGATACCCATCAATGATATATCTGATAGTGGTTAATATCTAAAATATATAAGGAACTCATACAGTTTAACACCAAACAAAAACCCCACAAAAAACTGGTCGATTGAAAGTGAACAGAGGGGCTCTGGCAGGTGGCAGAGTGGATAATGCGCTGAACTGCAAACCCAAAGGTCACTGGTTCGATTCCCACCCAGGGCAACATAGCCAGGTTGTAAACCAGGTTGCAAGCCAGGTCTCCAGCCAGATCTGTAGCTGGAGGCAGGTGAAAGGCAAACATACATTGATATCTCTCTCCCTCTCTGTCTCCCTTCCCATTCCTCTGAAAAATAAAATCTTTTTGAAAAATGAGCAGAACACCTGAACGACATTTTTCTGAACAGGACATACAGATGGCTAATAGGCACATGAAAAGATGCGCAACATCACTATTCATCAAAGAAATGCAAATTAAGCTACAATGAGAAATCACCTTTCACCTGTCAGAATGGCTGTCACCAATAAATCAACAAACAGGTGTTATAAGGATGTAGACAAAAGGGAACTCTCATGCTCTGCGGGGGGAGGGGGGGTGTTGAAAATTGGTGCAGCCACTATGGAAAACAGAATGTAGATTTCTCAAAGTATTAAAAATAGAACTATCATATGGCCCAGAAATTCTATTTCTAGGTATTTATCTGAAGAAAACCAAAACATTCATTCAAAAAGATATATGCACCCTGTGTTCACTGCAGCATTACTTACAATAGCCAAGATAGATACTGAAGCAATGTAAATGTTCCTCAATAGATGAATGATTAAGAAGAGTTGATATGTACATACAATGGAATACTACTCAGCCATAAAAATTGGAATTTTACAATTTGTGACAACATGAATGGACCTAAAGGGTGTTCTACTACACTGGCCCATGATCAATTGGCAATAACTTTGCATCTCCTTATTTCACGTGCTTCTTATTAATTTTGCAAAACTGTGTTTCTAAGGTTATGATTTAACATTATTGTTTCAGATAGAAAGTATTCAGTTCTGAGAGCAACCATCATGTCAAAGGAATACAATGTTAGAGCAACCATCATTTCTGGACTGCCTGCAGGATGAACTGCTAAGGAAATTGTGGACTTCAGTTGACAACATGATAAAGGTGTATGATGCTGATCCTGATATCACCACACCAACAAGGAAAACGCATAAGGTACACAAGGGTTGCACAAGTCCAGGTATTGTACACAGAATCCAGGAGATCACCAATGAAGATCCAAGATGTTTACCTTGATGTTTTGAGAGAATTAGTTGTACTATGGATGAAGAAAGTTACAAATGGATATCATTTGATCTTCCAACAAGATGGTGCACCAGCACATAATGACAAAAAGGTGTAAGAATATCTCAGTGTCAATGTTCTGGAATTCTGGTCAAAGGAAATCTGGCTGCCTAGTTCACCAGATGCAAATCCTTTAGACTATTATGTGTGCAGCATCTGTGAGAGAGAAGTAAACAACCTCATTCCAATAAAGAGGCTGCTATAGCTAAGATTGAAAACATGATGATGTCCATGGATTAAGAAAAGTTAATGAAAGCATGCTCAAGATTCTGAAGTTGAGCTGAGTCTATTATTGCAGCAAATGGAGCCCTTTTTGAACAATTTAAAAAAGAATGACTATGTTTATGTATTTACATATAAGAATAAACTTATTTCAAAATATAAAACTTTGGGGTATGTTTACTAAAATATTACCAATTGATCATGTGCACCCTGTGCATGACATAAGTCAGAAAAAGACAAATGTTGTATGATTTCACTTATGTCTGGCCTCTTAAAAACCAAAATAAATTAACAGAAGAGTAGAAACAGACTGATACATACTAGAACAAAACAGTGGTTGCCAGATTGAAGGGGCATGAGGGAAATGAGTAAAAAAGGTGAAGGGAGAAGTACAAATTGGTAGTTACAAAATAGTCATGGAGAGGTAAAGTACAGCATAGGGAATATAGTCAGTGATACTGTAAAAACTATTTATGGTGTCAGATGGATGTTAGATTTACCAGGGAATCACTTTGTAAGTTATATAAATGTTTAATCACTATGTTGTACACCTGAAACCAATATAATATTGTATGTCAACTGTAATTGAAAGGTAAAAGTTGCCCCAGCTGGTAGCTCAGTGAATAGGTGCCAGCCTGCAAACCCAAAAGTTGCTGGTTTGATTCCCCAGTCAGGGCACATAACCATGTTGCAAGCCAGGTCTCCAGTTAGGTCCGTAGCTGGAGGCAGGTGAAAGACAACCATACGTTGATCTTTCTCTCCTCTCTGCCTCCCTTCCTGCCCTTCTCTCTGGAAATAAAGAATAACATCTTTTTAAAAAGTTAAAAAATACTTTTAACCTTGTGGATTAATTTTTTTCACTATATCCTACTTCTCTCATACACATTCTATGAAAATTAGAACAGTCTAAAATTTTTTTCTCTTATAAGAAGGAAGATTAGCCTGTCTAATCTCCCTTGAACTGTTCCTTTTTAACTCTGATGAGCTCTTTAGATTATTCATTTTGAAAAGCAACCCTCTGAACCAAATTTCCAATATCTCATCTGTAATATGTCACTTTGATAGATTATGTTTTCAAGATTGTGTTGGGAAAAGACTTTAAAGATCCATCTAGTCCAAAGGCTTTTTGTTTGTTTTTGTTTTGAACTTGGAATCAATTTGTGAATATCAGGGGAAACGTGAAGTCTTGGATATTATAAATTAAGGGTTTGTGTGTTTGTCTCTTCAGAGGTTTTAGAACTTTATCTGATTATCTAAAGGACTGGTGAATTCTAAAATGTGAAGAACTATTAAACAATACATTCTTTCTTCTATCATTTTAACTTCAGTGATTTTGCAGCTTGCCTGAGAGCCATTGTTAACAGCCTTTGGATTTCTAATCTTGTAGCATGTCCTATCTCATAGTTGGCCAAGGCCAACCTTACCAGTACCAGAAGAATAAGGGGGACTGGTATAGTCTTTCCACATTGCACTGTCAGTCAACTGTCTTGGACAAAGTGGCAAATAGACAAAAGCATGCCTGAAATGTCCAGTAGCCATTTGGATGTCATTTTAATTTCCATAAGAATATTGCGGCAGAAGTAGGAAATAAGGGAAAAAATGAGTGTTCTGCCATTTGGACACAAATCCTTATGTTTAAGAGGGGGAGATATTTATCTTAAGATTCAAAGAAATACATAATCCAGGTAAACTGATACAGCCACCTGAGTGGCAATTATAAAGTCTAAGCTGATTGGAAATTAGTAATCATGTGATTAAAATTTTAGGTACCAGGTTATGTGACCGCTTACTTTGGTTTGAATTTCATTCTGGGAACTAGAAATAGGGCTCCATTTTGCTAACAGTCTAGTGAATGTCCTGGTCAAAATCAATAGAAGTGTATATTAGCTGGAAAGTAGTAATTGTATATTTTAACCAGATAAGGTTTTAAGTTAAATACAGAGATATTTAAGACACTCAAAATTAACACAAAATGCTTTAAAAAAGGAATCTGTTTAGTATTTAAAGTTTTTTGTAACATTTCAGAGAATTTAGTCTGGTAGAATAGCATGATCAGTCTCATAATTTAAAAAGCATAATTGAGAAATTGATTTAGACTTGTGGTTTTCAGTTGAAATATTACTAAATTGATCTACAATGTTAGAATATTTTAAAGACCTTGATTCACTATATTTGTAACTTTAATTTATTTGATTTAAAAGATTGATTTAATTATGTAGGAAGGTTTTAAGTCAGACAATTGAAGTACTTAAAGGAAATCAAATACATTAAATATATAAATGAATTTTAAAATGTTTGAAGAGCTTTAATTAACTATTTATAAATGAAACTAAATATTCCTGTAAGTTCCCTTAAAAGCAATTGCTAAAATTTACTAGATGATAAATAGAATTACATTTGTAAGCTGAACTGAGAAGCCTAAAGAGGCTTTTAAGTTTATAACTTGAAAAACAAATATTAATATTTAAAGCCAAAATACCATCAGACTAGTGTTTTTTGAGTATAAAGGTGACCCTCAATGACTCTAAAACATTATGTTTAATGCATATGTTCTATATTAAACATAGGATTGTCCCTCACTTCCACAGAGAAGTACTCATTCTTTCTAGAATTATGCAGTACTCTGGATAGTTTTCATTTTCCCAATTTTGATACACATGTTTTTTGCTAGGAAAAGAAAAATCAGTGCATATGTAATGTAGGGATTGTGACCATCTGAACATGTACTGCTTGGCTGACTGTTGCTTGGTGAATACCCCAGTGTATAATAACTTCTGGTTTCTTTTTCTAGAAGTGGGAAATTTAATGTGAAACCTTTCATATGAAAAATGTTGCTACCTATTTTTAAAAACTCTGGGAGCAGGTATAATCTACATTTGAGACTGAACTAGCCTGCAGGTCATTTGCTTTAGAACTTTGGTGAATAACTGAAATAGAACAACAATAAAAAAAAAAAAGTTATTAGCCCTGGCTGGTTGTGCAGTGGATAGGTGCCAGCCTACAAATCCAATGGTCGCTGGTTCAATTCCCAGTCAGGGCACATAACCAGGTTGCAAGCCAGGTCTCCAGCCAGGTCTGTGGTTAGAGGCAGGTGAAAGGCAACCCAAACATTGATGCCGATCTCCCTCTCTGCCTCTCTCCCTTCCCCTCTCTATGGAAATAATAAATAAAAAACCTTTAAAAATAGTTATTAAAAAGATAGAGCTATGAACAGTGGTGTCACCTGGGTATCAGCTATGCTCTTGTCAATCTCCACCCTGAGGGAAGTAGAACTCAGCAACATTCTGAGTGCCCCTAGAGTCAACTCACTTTAAAGTATGGGCAAATAACGTCATTTTAACTAAACATTTTAAATAATAGACGCTGAGGGAATTTATAGTACAGAGTGTGCATCATCAATTGGTAAAATTTTAGTAAAATAAACATACCCCAAAGTGTTATATTTTGAAATAAGTTTATTCTTATATGTAAATACATAAACATAGTTCTTTTTTAAATTGTTCAAAAAGGGCTCCATTTGCTGCAATAATAGACTCAGCTCAACTTCAGAATCTTGAGCATGCTTTCATTAACTTTTCTTAATCCATGGACATCATCATGTTTTCAATCTTAGCTATAGCAGCCTCTTTATTGGAATGAGGTTGTTTATTTACTTCTCTCTCACAGATGCTGCACACATAATAGTCTAAAGGATTTGCATCTGGTGAACTAGGCAGCCAGATTTCCTTTGACCAGAATTCCAGAACATTGACACTGAGAGATTCTTACACCTCTTTGGCATTATGTATGTGCTGGTGCACCATCTTGTTGGAAGATCAAATGATATCCATTTGCAACTTTCTTCATCCACAGTACAACTACTTCTTTCAAAATGTCAAAGTAAACATCAGTAGTCACCTTCAAGCCTTGTGGAAACAAATGCGGGGCCATGATATTTCCTTCATTGCGGACAACACCTAACACCATCACTGTAGCAGGAAATTTCATTTTCATAATTGGGTCTTCATTAAGATTCTCACAGAGCCACCTGTTATGTCTTCTGTTGACTATTTGGTCCTGCTGAGAATTTTTTGCATCAGAGAAGAAAACCAGAGGGTATTTTTCTTTGGGATTTTTCAATTTTGTTAGCAGCTTCCTTGCTTTTTCAAAGCACATTTCCTTTGTTTGCTGTGTCATAAACTGGCCTCTTCTAAGAACATACAATCTGTATATGATATCTTCAGCAATAATCTTGTGAACTGTTGCATCTGACATCTGCAATTCTCTTGCTATGGAGCACATTGCCTTTCCTGGATCTTCCTTGATGATCTCCCAGATTCTGTGTACAATATCTGGACCTGTGTGATCCTTACAGGTTTTCCTTGTTTGTGTGGCAGCATCAGGATCAGCATCATACACCTTCTTCACATTGTAAACTGTACATAAAGGGATGTTATTGAAGTCCACAATTTCCTTAGCAGTTCACCCTGCAGGCAGTCTAAAAATTATGGTTGCTCTAACATCATATTCCTTTGACATGACAGTTGCTCTCAGAATTGAATACTTTCTATCTGAAACAATAATGTTAAATCATAACCTTAGAAACATAGTTTTTCAAAATTAATAAGAGGCACACGAAATAAGGAAATGCAATGTTATTGCCAATGTATCACGCCTACCCTGTGTATACCTATACTAATGCCACATTAGAAAACAAGGAAAACTATATTAAATACCCCATTATATATTTCCTTGCTCCCATCTTTTCTGCATGGCTACTCTGCTTGGTATGAAGAGCAAAATGGGAGTGGTCATGATTTTTTCTCCTTCTTGACCTTCACATAATCCCCCCAGAAGCTGGGTTCATATCCTTCTCTTTTTCTCTTAGTGTACTTCTATACCCCTACATTGAGCAAAGGAATCCAGTTTGCCCCACACTGAAGCCTTGTGGGCACTCCGGGCAGCTGCTGCTGGGATATAGGGAACTGTTCCTTATCTGTAGTTGAAACCAGCAGTAAACATCAATATATACCTGTTGGACATTCATAGCTTGTGTTTTCTAATTTGTTGTTTGTCCACTTCAAGACATTGGCACTTGGCTGCTTTTTGACTCTTTTTCTTGTGGCAGCAGCTAACTGCAGCCCTCCCCACACTGCCTCTGCCTGGGCCATTTATTTCACTCTGGGCCTGACTCAGCATCTGCCTCTCTTTCCCTCAGCACTTACTGCAGCTGCAGGAGGCCACTCCCCAGGCCACAGCAGGCTCAGCATCCTGGGAGGGCTGGGCACCTGAGGCCCCTCCTCCACCCAGCAGGGCAGGTAAACACCAGCACCTCCTTCCTTCCTCAAGTGGGATAAGTTTGAGGCTTGTGTTCTGTGCTGCTTCCTGGAATTCTTCAGTGGGGTTAATCTCCAATTACCTACTCTGGTAATCTACTGATAATGAACCCTTTATTAACTTCCTTCTATTTTCCTATCTCACAGTTTTACTGATGTTTCCCAGAATCACCTCCCACTCACATTTACTCATCTCTAAATTTACTTCAAGGGGAACCTAAACTATACAATCTCCTCAGACCAGATGCCATGTTAATAGAACTAATTTGGCATGGAATTTGGTTAGCCCTTACCAAGCATATGAGAAAGCATGCATTTCCTGCACAGCACTGCGGAATGACACTCTGACACTAGCCTGGCCTTAGTAATTGTGCCCGAGTATTAGAAAAGGGTCTTCTCACTGTAAATTTGGTATCAACTATTTGAACTTTAATAAATCAGGCTGACCCCTGTGTACATAGGATGACACAAATGGGGACAATGCAATATAGTCTGATGGATTCAATGAGGGAAGCATGTTCATGTGACCACAGGAGCACAATGATGGCTCACTGTCTGGTGTGGTTAAGGAAGGACTTCCTTGAGAAAGCCAGTCCAGGCAGAATTTTGTAGAGCAAAGTTTCTGGAGTTGTTTCTAAAAGGGGAGGTGTGGGTCTTAGAGGACATTTAATGCAGAAAGAACAAATCATGCCAAAGGACTGAAGGTATGAAAAAGCAAAATGCATTTAAGAAGTATGGCTTGAAGGTCCTTCAAAAGGAAGTGAATAAAGATGAGATTTAAAAGATGGAAGGAGACAAGCCACAGTCTTGTATACCATGCCAGGAATTTGGAATTTATGTTTTAGGAAAGATGGAATTATTGAAATACTTAAATAGAGAAATAATGAATGATTAAAACCATAATGATATATCACCTTATATCTGTCAGAATGTCTTTATCAATGAATCAGCTAACAACAAGTGCTGGTGAGATGTGGAAAAAAAAGGAACCCTGGGGTACTGCTGGTGGGATTGTAAATGGATTCAGCCAAAATAGAAAACAGCATGAAGGTTTCTCAAAAAATAAGAAAATAGAACTACCATATGGCTTAACAATTCTACTTCTTGGTACTTAGCTGAAGAAATCCAAAACTCTAATTTGAAAAAGATATGTACACATCTAATTCATTGCAGCATTATTTACAATGGCCAAAATATGGAAGCAACCTAAATTTCCATTGACAGCTGAATAAAGAAAAGTTGATACATATATACAATGGCATTATTACTCATCCATAAAAAAATGAAACTTTACCATTTGTGACAATATGGATGGACCTAGAAGGTATTATGCTAAGTGAAATAACTCAGACAGAAAAAGATAAATACCATATGATTTCACTTCTATATAAAATCTAAAAACCAGCCCTGGCTGGTAGCACAGTGAGCAAGGTGCCGGCCTGAGAACCTAAAGGTCGCTGGTTCGATTCCCCAGCCAGGGCACATAACCAGGTTGCAAGCCAGATCTCTAGCCAGGTCTGTGGCTGGAGGCAGGTGAAAGGCAACCATACATTGATTCTTCTCTCCCTCTCTGCATCTCTCCCATCCTCTCTCTCTGGAAATAATAAATAAAATATTTTAAAAAGTCTAAAAACCAAAATAAATGAACAAAACAGGAACGAACTCACAAATACAGAAAAAAAATAGATGGTTGCCAGAAGGGAGTGGGTTTGTAGGATGGGTGAATAAGGTGAAAGGGATTAACTACAAATTGCCAGCTGTAAAAGTAGTTACAGCATTGTAAAGTACAACGTAAGGAATGTAGTCAATAATAATCATATGTAGTGTCTTACGGATACTACATAGCTGATCACTTCAAAAGGTATATAAATGTCTAATCATTATGTTGCACACCTGAAACTAATATAGTATTACATGTCAACTATAATTGAAAATAATTTTTTAAAAATGCAATGAATATTTGCACTTTATATAGATTATTTTAATTCTTAGTCTAGAAATAAATGCAGTGGGATCATAGCCTCAGGCCAGTAGACAAAGTTGCCCAAACCAGATCATATTTAAAAGTGGATAAATCCTTAAACATCCACGAGATCTAAAAATAAAACTTAAAAAGATTTTGGGCATATGAAGTATGATCTTATGACCAATTATTGCCTGAAACTCTATTGTTGCATTTATATTTCTAATACTAAAATGACAGCAGCAGTCTCAGGTACAAAGCTATATTCATATTCTTTATCAGTTAATGAGTAAAATCTCTTTTGCTATTATAATTCTGAACTGAAGGTATTATTCGTGGAATAGGTCTTTAGTTTTTAACGTTATTTAGTAAGACTTAGATTCACTCTCATGAGAATGATGCAGTAGGGAGAAACTACTTAAAAGATTCTTGTTTTATTTTGTAAAGACTTTATTCATTAGTTTTAGAAAGAAGGGCAGGAAGAGAGGAAGAAAGGCAGAGAAACATCAATGTAGGTTGCATTTCACTTGCCTCCAGCTAGAAACCTGGCTTACAACCCAGGTATGTGCCCTGACTAGGAGGAATTGAACCTCCTAGTTCACAGAGCAACACTTGGGTTCACAGACTGGTGCTCAATCCACTGAGCCAAACCAGCCAGGGCAAGACAGATTTCTAAATGATGAATTTTCAAATGAGAAAATCTGTTTATCATGTAACACATGGTAGTGTTAAGAGTAACAAAGTCCAATGAAGCATCAAATGTAGCATCAAATGAAAAATTCCTATCATATGTACCAATTAGAAGTTAATCAGTAAATGTACAATAAACTTTTTATTATATTTTGCTAAGTAGTGAATTCTGTGATACACCATCACTTTTATAGTCATCAAAATAATTATTTAATGGTTAAAACATCTTGTTACAAATGTACCTAAAAAGATTATGATGATAGTGACTATGATGTCAGTGATGTCTTCTTACATGTAGAGTCAAAAGAATTAAATGAATAATAAATAAAACTTTATATACATGGAACTTTATATACACTTAACTTTGGCACCTTGGCTTCAACAGCAAAAAAGAAAGATCTGTGACAAATAAATATTATCTCAAATGCTGTTGTTTATCTATTTTGTTTGTATTTAATTTCTAAGTTTGTTTTGATTTGAGGTTTAATTACAAATGATAATAATAAGGAGTTTATGCCCAATGTTATGTAATGTAAAAATAACTGTAAGAAGCCCTGGCTGGTGCGGCTCAGTGGATTGATGCCAGCCTATGAACCCAAACATCGCTGGTTCAATTCCCCAGCCAGGGCACATAACCAGGTTGCAAGCCAGGTTGCAAGCCAGGTTCGTAGCCAGAGGCAGGTGAAAGGCAGCCATACATTGATGATTCTCTCCCTTTCTTTCTCTCTCCCTGCTCTTCTCCCTGAAAATGATGAATAAAATCTTATAAATAAATAAATAAATAAATAATTGTAAGTAAGTACTTGTTTTGTTTTGTTTTCCTAAAAGGGAACACATATACTACTGAAATTTAAGAAACACTGGGCTGTTTGAGAAATAATGATTTAAAATAAGACATTTAGGAAAGAGTTGGGAATTGCTTTAGGAGTTGGAAAGATAAATTCATTTATTTCCAGTGAAAGCACCTCTCATTGGCTATGCAGCCACAGTCTTCAATATGAGGCTTGGGGAGCAAGTGCCATGGCCCATCCCCGAGGAACATGGAATTCCACACTTCAGCGATCACAATGAAGAACTCAGCAAATATGGCTCCAGGACTTTATCCCTAGGTTGCTTTAGAAATCCCAGGTGATTAGAATCTCAGGAGAATATTTTCATCTCTATAAATTGGTGAAAAATTTTTTTACCTGCCAGTCACTAGTTCCTTTATAGCATTAAAAATACATCAGGCGATAGCCTTAAACAGCCTTCAGGCAAGCTGAAATATTTACCAAGCCCTAACACTTTCTCACATCTTGAATATTCCTAAGAGGTACAAAGATAACCAGGTATGGAAAATCACATTTCTTTCTTATTCACAAAGCAAAACTGATGACCCTGTCCAATAAATGGGTATATGTCTCAAAAACAATATGCTAATATTTAAATCTAGGCCATGTTGTGTTACATAATATTTAGAAGCATATTTATTTGTTAAAATATTTGGATGATAATTATTGTCCCTTTCCATTTCACTAAATGTGTTCTTCTATAAGCAGTTTTAATAACTATAATAAAGCAAGAAAGGAGAGGATAAGAAGAAAGGTAGGGAGAAAAGAGATGGGGAAAGAGAAGACAGGGTGAGGGGGATGAAGCATATCAGGAAGATTCTTAAATCTAGATAGGCATGTCTTAAAACTAATAATTTAAAATCTACATCTTCATTTTTGGATTGGCAGGGTAAATATGAGCAGTGTGATTTGCTTCAAACTATCACTTGAGACATTTTCTTGGGACTCAAAGTCAATCTTATCCCAGTTCTGCTACTTGCTCTTATCAGCTCTGTTTTCAGGTTCCTAATGACTCTTAACTCACGGTGGGGATGAAAGGATTAAGAGGGTTAATGCATGTAGAGCACCTAGAACAACCCCTGGTACACATGTGTTGAGTGCCAAATTTTCATTTATTATCATTACATTACATTATTTACTGAGTGTCCATTGTGAACAGAACACCATGCTGTGGCTAAGCTGAGCTACTAGAAAATTGACAGTCAACCTTTTACCTACAGGAACAAGACACATGCTTTGGAACCAATGTTGTAAAGAAACCTTTTGTAGGGTGGCTCTAGTTGAACTAATTATTACCTATACCAATATGTGCCATTTGGTTCCTTGCCAAAATCTTTTGTCATTGGGTAGATGTGGGCATATTCTTTCCCAGGTGTGATTTAAAGTTGTTGTCCACAGGCTTATCTGAAGAGTAACAACATCAGAACATCCTGGGAACTTATGAAAAAGATTAATTCCTACATGCTGCCCCCCAATGAAAGATTGAGTGAAAATACCATTCATGAACATATTACTTATTCTCAGACACAGAAAATGCAGCATAATTATGGAATTACATAATTATGTACATTATTATCATTACAATGTACAGGTTGAAGAATACACCATGCATTAACATTATTTAATTGGAAAGGAAATTACTCCATATTATTGTATGACTCATAAATCACTACCTGGCCCAGGTTTTAGTGGAAGCTCTGTAGCCAGACAGACTGGGTTGAAATATGGCTCCTCCAATTAACAGCTGTGTGAACTTGGGCAAGTTATTTAACCTCTTTGTACCTCAGATTCCTCATATATAAGAGAGGCATTATAATCATTGGTTTTACCTCATTAGTTGTGAAAAGTAAGTACAATGGTTGTTAAGTACTTGAAATACTACCCGGTACAGAATATGTACTCAATTAATGTTGGTTATCATAATTAATACCAGAAATTATTGTTAATCTAAGTCCAGATCATATAGTCAGCGAGCACTTGAGCATGTGGGATTTCCCCCTATTTAAGTTATATGCTCAGAAATTCATTAAAATTGCTTTTACAGCTGTTTATAACTGTAAGCATTCAAAAAAAAAAATAACATGGAAAATAACACTTCAGTAGCTCAAGAATTAATCTTTCTAGTGCCATGAACATTCTTTTTAATATGGCATGTTTTGATGCAACAGAAGGAGAGAGAATTGCTTAGAAAAGATTTAGCAGTTATAAAGGACAATTTCAAAAATTCTAAAGAACACAAGTATATCTATAGGACCAAAAGCAAACAATAGTGAAAATGGAAAGAAATTAATCAACAAATCACCATTTAGAATAACTGATTTTTTCATGTAGATTTGTATTTCTTTTTTTATATATATATATATATATTTTAAGATTTTATTTCATTATTTTTTAGAAAGAGGGGAAGGGAGAGAGTCAGAGAGGGAGAGAGACATCAGTGTATGGTTGCGTTTCACCTGCCTCCAGCCACAGACCTGACTGGAGACCTGGTTTGCAACCTGGCTGGGGAATCGAACCTTCGACCTTTGGGTTCGCAGGCTGGCACCTTAACCACTGTGCTACCAGCCAGGCTTGTATTTCTTTTTACAAAAGAAGTGATTTGTTTTTTGCCACCTGACTTATTTCACTAAGCACAATACTCTCCAGTTCCATCCATGCTGTCCTGTCACAAAAGGTTGGAATTTCTTCTTTCCTTCTGCAGTGTAGTATTTCATTGTGAAAATGTACCACAGTTGTTTGATCCATTCATCTACTGGCAACCAAATAAAGTTGATAAGAGAAAAAAATTTTTAAAAGGAGGGAAAAGCAAATAATCTGTTTGCTAAAAGTATACACAAAGTCCTATTCATCCCTGCCTAATTGAGTCCAGAGAATTTACACACAATCTTTGTTAATATAGAAAATTTATAAATTAGTCTCTGCCTTAGATAACTAATGTGAATTGGAAACCTGTGATTGCTTCTGTGACATTGTACTCTCTGTGAAGTGCTCCTTCTAAACACCCTCTACCCTCAAGGCCCCTAAATTATTAATGCGTGTAGATTATCCAGATTTCAAAATCTCAAATAAAAGTAAGTGGTTAAAATGAAAGAGACAGTAGGAAGGAGACAATTATATTGGCTTGATGAAAGTTGACAAGTTTCTACTACTCCATTAGCATTGATTTTAAAGATCTGAATGATATACGGACTGATGAATAATTCAAGTTCACTTATTAAACCACCCACCCCTATACATGGATTCATAAAACTGAAAATAGTGTTATCTTCCTGCTTTTATCTTCCATAGAATGGAATATGCATTTGTAGCTGGGTAGGATTTTTTGATATAGTTTGCTTCAGAATGTTGTATACACACATATTTGCATCATATATTTGAAGGGAAATGTTGAGATAAACAATTTCAATAGATTGTGTAAAGGAGACCATCTTGTACCCTACTGACTTAGTCTTGTAGAAAAGAAAATACTGATTATCATGTAACTACTGGTTACCTTACAGCTAGAATCTAGACAACATAGCAATATCATTTTGTGAGAATTGACACAAAGGGAATTGGCCCCAATGCATCCACAGGGCTACAACCCACTATAGTAGAAGCTTTATCCCATGGCCTCCCATCTCTAAGAATTTAAAGCCATCACACTAAATTATTTTGCTTAGAAAATATGTGTGTTGCTATTAGCCAAAATTCCAAGAAAAGCAACAAATTGTTGGAGATAAGAATAAATGAGTGCATTCTTTGAATAGGTTGAGTGTGAGACACCTTTTGGGCATCAGTAAGAAGACTGTTAGGGAGTTGGAAATGTTTCTATTATAGGGGAAAATTTAATGCTCATATTGCTCCAACCATTCATTTGCAAGTCAATTATCTACAGTGATACTAGGTGAACTGTTACTTACTTTGCCAGTATCGCCTAACCATTTCTATGTCTTAACTCTAGCTAATTTCAGTTTGTTTGTTTTTTTTCAGACAATCGTATAACACAGTATTAATATTGACATTTTTGCTATCACCCTATGACAATAGATACTAGGAACCAGAGGTATCTGTTATACAAAATTTCCTGTAAAACTAAAAAATCCTTGTGTGAAAAATATATGTGAAACTCTTGGTTTAAAAGTCTTTTTCCCTATAATTTTATAAAAGGGCCAAGAGTGAAAATAATGAAAGAATTACACATGATATCTTTTTGGAGAGGATGGTACTGTGGTCTTCATTGACACCCAGTGGGTTGGGGATATTGATTTACAACTTGGGTAGAGAGTTTAATGTATGTCTCCTACTGCTTTTCAGACCAATGAACTATTAATTCAGAGGATGATCCAATAAGTTAGTGATAGCAGACTAGAAGAGTATGACTTTAACTACGCTCCTAGAATATCTTGAAACAAAAGATCCATGAGGGGCAGACATGGTCTATATACATAGCAGAGAGAAAGCTGGTAGTGAGTTTGTCATATACTATCCATAGAGCACCTAAGTGATAAAAGCAGATGTTAACAGGAGAATATTAAATGTGTCCTCAGATTTGAAGGGAATGAGGGAGGAGTTAGCAAGAAGATAAGATGATTTTATCATCTTCAAAAGGGCAAAACAGATGAGGATTCTCACAAGATAAAGAATGTGTCTGTAGGATACACCTAATTCAAAAAGTGTCAAAACTAAATAAACCAAAAGTGTCACAACTGTACCGATCAAATAACTACATTCCAACTCTCTTTACTTTGCTATCCTCTCAGCTTTCACCCCAAGGGAGTCAAAATATTGATTCATAAGGTGATAAGGAGAGGTAGAATGGCAAACTAAAAAAGCATCTGGTATCTCTCTCCAAAAGCAGGCTCCCTATTTGCAACCCAAGAGAGAAGATAGAAAGCTTCATTCTCACATGACATTTGGGGTTCATAATACAATATTGGAGGAAACACTGTAATAAGTGAATTGAAACATTTCTTTGCAACCTAAACTTACTGTACACCTTTGTATTTCCTAAAAGTGAATAAAGAACGTTGCCCAAATTTTCATTTCAGGGTCAGCAGCAAAACTAGCCCCAATGAACAGATGTACAGGAACTGTGGGAGACCAAATTGTTTTACGATTGTATCCTATGAGCAGTGCTTGTACAATGTCCCTGTTACCATGACAACCTCCTAACTAGATTAGAAGTCAAAGGACTGTTGAGTGATCCCATCCACTGTCCACCCCACGCCATATCTGCTGCTCTAGATTTTTTGGTGAATAATTTAATTATATATTTTTCTTTATAATTTTTCAATTACAGTTGACATACACTATTATATTCATTCCAAGTGTCACCCAGTGATTACACATATAAATTACTAAGTGATTATCCTGATGAATCTCATGCCTATCTAACAGTATACATGTGCAGTTATTACAATATTATTGACTATATTCCCTGTGCTATACTTTACATCCTCATGACTGTTCTTTAACACTGATTTTTCCTTCTTACTGTGTCACCTTTTTCACCCATCTCTCAACTCCCCTCCCATGTGGCAACCATCAAAACAGTCTCTAAATTTGTGAGTTTGTTTATGTTCTCACTGTTAATTTATTTCATTATCTAGATTCAATTGATATGTGTTTATTGCCATTTTATGATTAATATTTCTGAATTTTTGGTCTTTTATATGTACTTCTATTATTTAAAAGTGTTTCATTTTTAAGTATATTTTATTGGTTATGCTATTACAGTTGTCCCAATTTCTTTCCCTTTGCTCCCCTCCACTCAAGAACTCCCTTCCCTGACTTCACCCTTTCCTATATTATTAACTTCCCCATCTATCTTGTACATGCCAGTTATATTTCCCAATCCCTTCACTATTATCCCCTTTCCCCCTTCCTCCTTCCAACTGATAACCCTCCCAACAATCCCCATACCTACGATTCTTATCTTATTCTAGTTGTTTGCATAATTTGTTTTTATTTTTATTATTTTTTTAAAGTTTTTTTCAATATTTGTGAGATTGTTGTCATTTTTTTAAAAATTAACTTTTTAAAGATTTTATTTATTTTTAGAGAGGAGGGTAGGGAGAGAGGCAGGAAGGGAGAGAGACATAAATGTATGGTTGCCTTTCACCTGCCTCCAGCTACAGACCTGGTTGGAGACCTGGATTGCAACCTGATTATATGCCCTGGCTGGGGAATTGAACCAGCAACTTTTGGGTTCGTAGGCCTGCGCCTATCCGTTGAGCCACCAGCCAGGGCTTTATTGTCATTTTAATGTACATAGTTTTTATCTTCTTTTTCTTAAGTAAGTCCCTTTAACATTTCATCTAATAATGGCTTGGTGATGATGAACTCTTTCAGCTTTACCTTTTCTGGGAAACACTTTATCTACCCTCCCATTTTAAATGATAGCTTTCCTGGTTAATCTTGGTTGTGGGTCCTTGTTTTTCTTCACTTTGAATACATCTTGCCAGTCCCTTTTTCCTGTAAAGTTCCTTTTGAGAAATCAGCTGACAGTCATATAGGAACCTCTTGGTACGTAACTCTCTTTTCTTGCTGTTTTTAAGATTCTCTCTTTGTCTTTAATCTTTGGCATTTTAATTATGATGTGTCTTGGTGTAGTCCTCTTTGGGTCTAGCTTGTTTGGGACTCATATATCTATTTACTTTGCCAAATTTGGGTGTTTTTCTTTTCATTATTTTTTCACACAAGTTTTTATTTATTTTTTATCCTTCTTCTCCGTCTGGCATCTCTATAATTTGACTATTGGCATGATTAAAATCATCCCAAAGGTTCTTAAGCCTCTCCTAAGTTGGTAGTCTAGTTTTATTTTTTTTGCATGTTGCTGTCCAGTTCTCCCAAGACCACTTGTTGGAGAGACAGTTTTTACTCCATTTTGTATTCCTTCCCCCTTTGTTGAATTTTAATTGACCATAGAGTCCTGGGTTTATTTCTGGACTCTCTATTCTGTTCCATTGATCTATATATCTATTTCTATGCCAGTATCAAACAGTTTTGATGTCCAGTATTGTGATTCCTCCTACCTTGTTCTTCTTTTACAAAATTGCTGAGGATATTCATGGGCATTTTTGGCTCCATATAAATTTTTGAAGTATTTTTTCTATATCTGTGAAATATGTCATTGGTATTTTAATTGGGATTGCATTGAATCTGTAGTTGCTTTGGGTAGTATGCACATTTTAATGATGTTCATTCTTCCCATCCATGAACATAATATATGCTTCCATTTATTTGTATCTTCCTTCATTTCTTTGTTCAGTGTTCTGTAGTTTTGTGAGTACATATCTCTTACCTCCTTGGTTAAGTTGATTCCTAAGTATTTTATTTATCTTGTTGCTATGGTAAATGGGATTTGTTTTCTAGCTTCTATCTCTGATGTTTCATTATTGGTATACAAAAATCTTTTGATTTCTGGATATTGACTTTATATCCAGATATTTTGCTAAATTTGCTTATTAGGTCAAAGTAAGTTTTTGGTGGAGCCTATCAGGTTTTGTATGTGCACAAACATATCATCTGCCAATAATGACAGTTTGACATCCTCCTTTCCAATTTGGATAGCTTTGATTCCTTTTTCTTCTCTGATGACTATGGCTAGAACATCCAAAACAATGTTGAACAGAAGTGGAGAAAGTGGACAACCTTGTCTTATTCCTGATCTTAGGGGGAAAGCTTTTAGTTTATGCACATTGAGTATGATGTTGGCTTTAGGTTTCTCATATATGGCCTTTATGATGTTGAGGCATGCTTCCTCTATTCCCATTTTGCGGAGTGTTTTTTATCATAAAGGGTTGCTGTACTTTATCAAGTACTTTTTAAGCATCTATTGATATGATCGTATGGATTTTGTCTTTCATTTTTTTTGATGTGGTGTATTTCACTTATTGATTTACAAATGTTGTACAATCATTGCATTCCTGGGATGAAACCCACTTGATCGTGGTGTATGATCTTTTGAATGTATTGCTGGATCCTGTTGGCCAATACTTGGTTGAGAATCTTAGCATCTATGTTCATTAGAAATATTGGCCTATAGTTTTCTTTCTTAGATGTGTTTTGGGATTAGAATAACATTGGCCTCATAAAAGGTTTAAGTATCCTCTCTTCTTGAATTTTTTGGAATAGGTTGTGAAGGTTAGGAGTTAGTTCTTGTTTAAATGTTTTGCAGAATTCACCTGTGTAGCCATCTGGTCCAGGGCTCTTGTGCTTTGGGGGATTTTGGATTTCTTCTTCAATTTCACCAATTGTTATTGGCCTATTCAGGCTTTCTGCTTCTTCTGGGTTCAGTTTTGGTAGATTATACATTTCCAGAAATGTGTCCATTTCACCCAGGTTATCATATTTCTTAGCATATAGCTGTTTTTAGTAATTTCTTACAATCCTTTGTATTTCTGAAGTATCAGTTGTGATTTCTCCTCTGTCATTTCTGATTCTGTTTATTTGGGTCCTCTGTCTCTTTTTCTTAATGGGTTTGGATAAAGGCTTGTCAATTTTTTCAAAGAACCAGCTCCTGGACTTGTTGATTCTTCAAATTGTAGTTTGAGTCTCTAAGTTATTTAGTTGTTCTCTGATCTTAAGGATTTCCTTCCTTCTACTTGCTCTGGGCTTTGTTTGTTGTTGCTCCTGTAGTTTTGAGCTTTATGGTTAGGTTGTTTCTATAAGCTTCTTCTGACCTTTTTAGGTAGGCCTGTATTGCTATAAATTTTCCCCTGAGGACTGCCTCTGCTGTGTCACATAGACTTTGAGTTGTTGTGTATTCATTGTCCTTTGTTTCCAGAAACCTTTTGATTTCATCTTAGATCTCATTGTTAACCCATTCATTACTTAAAAGCATGTTATTCAGCCTCCATGAGTTAGAGTGTTTTTGTCTTTTTCCCTTGAGATTGGTTTTCAGTTTCAAGCCATTGTGATCTGAGAAGATGCTTGGTATGATTTCAATTATCCTATATTTGTGGAGGCTTGTCTTATGACCTACCATGTAGTCTATCTTAGAGAATGTTCCAGGTGCATTTGAAAAGAATGTGCATTTTGCTTCTTTGGGGTAAAAGGTTCTGTATATATCAGTTAGGTCCATTTCCTCTAGAGTGTTGTTCAGTGCCACAACATCCTTAATGATTTTTTGTTTGGAAGATCTGTCCCTTGTTGATAGTGGGGTATTAAAATCCCCTACTATTAGTGTGTTGCTGTCTATATCCCTCTTGAAGTCGCCAAGAGTTTCCTTATATGTTTGGGAGCTCCTACATTGGGTGCATATATGTTTACCAGAGTTATTCTTCTTCCCTTAAGTGTTATGAAATGTCCTTCTTTATCTATTTTTATGGCCTTCATTGTAAAATCTATGTTAGCCTGAAATAAGTATTGCTACTCCAGCCTTTTTTCCATATCCATTTGCTTGATGTGTATTTTGCCATCCCTTCACTTTCAATCTGTGTTGATCTTTTGTTCTGAGGTGGGTCTCTTGAAGACAGCATATATGTGGATCATGTTTTTTTATCCATTCAGTTACCCTATGTCTTTTGACTGGCACATTTAATCTGTTTAGATTTGAAGTTATTATTGATTGATACTTATTTATTGCCATTTTCCCATTTTGTACCTGTGTTCCTCTTTGTCTCCCTCTGTTTTTTCATTTTATTTTTTTAAAGCAGACCATTTAGCATTTCTTGCAATGCTGGTTTGGTAGAGATGTATTCTTTTAGTCTTCTTTTGTCTGGGAAGCTCCTTATTTCTCCTTCCATTTTGAATGAGAGCCTTGCTGGGTAGAGTATTCTTGATTGCAGGCCTTTGTTTCCCATTACTTGGAATATTTTTTGCCTCTCCCTTCTGGCTTATATTGTTTCTGTTGAATAATCATTCGATAGTCTTATTGGAGCCCCTTTATATGTTATTTGTCTTTTCTCTCTTGATGCTTTTAGGATTCTCTCTTTATCTGTGAAAATTGACATTTTAATTATAATGTGTCTTTGAGTGGGTCTGTTTGGATTCATTTTCTTTAGGACCCTCCTTGCTTCTTGAACTTGTTTAATGTTTTCACTCATCATGTTAGGGAAATTTTCTATCATTACTTTTTTAAACAGGTTTTCCATTCCTTGTGTCTCTTCTTCTGTTATCCCTATCATACAAATATTATTGTTTCCTGTTGTCCTGCAGCTCTCTTAAAACCTCTTCATTCTTTTTTAGCCTTTTCTCATTCTCTTGTACTGTCTTGGAATATTTTTCTACATTGTCCTCCAATTCGCTGATCTGATCCTCTGCTTCCTGTAACCTGCTGTTGATCCCTTCTACTGTATTCTTCAATTCATAAATTAGTCTTCATTTCCTCCTGGCTCTTACTGATAGTTTTTATGTTCCTTTTAATGCTAATGTAGTTCTCAGTAAGTTCCTCATAATTTCCCTGGAGTTCTTCGTAGTTCCCCTGGAGTTGTTTGTAGTTCCTCTGGGCTTTTTTGTAGTTTTCTTTGAGCTGGCTAAGCTCATTGAGCTTCTCTATCTTCATTATTTTGAATTCCATATCTGATAGTTTGCTTGTCTCTGCTTCATTTAGTGATCTTTCTGGGGATTCCTCCTTTCCTTTTGGTGATGGACTGTTTCTTTTTCCCCATTTTTAGGTGTCATTGTAATCCAATCAGACTGTGATCAGCTGCCAGGCTAAGGAAGTGCTAGACTGGAAGGATTGATTTAGTTGTAATCCTGTTGGTCTGTGATCCACCACCAGGCTCAGATGCACCTTGGGGTGACAGACTGATTCAGTTGTAAATCAATAAATCAGCTCCCAAACTCAGGCCCTACTAGGCTAGACAGAGAGATTCAACTGTAATTTAATGGATCAGCCACCAGCTCAGTCCTGGTGGGACAGATTCAGATATAAATCAATGAATCTGTGATCAGCCACCAGGCTCAGGCACCACTGGGCTAGGCAGCAATATCCAATTGTAATCCAGTGAATTTGTGTTCAGCCACCCGGCTCAGGACCTGCTGGGCTAGACAGCAAGGTACAATTGTAATCCAATGAATCTGTGATCAGCTGCCGGACCCTGAAGCCAGTGGGCAGGAGAAACCAACTCAGTTTTGAACCAATTAATCCATGATCAGCCACCAGGCTCAGCTGCCACTGAGTGGGGCTGACTTTGTAACCCAGCTGTAGGTTAGAAAATTGGTAATCACCCTCCAGGCCCAGGCTCTGCTGAGGATGAAGGACTAACTCAGTTGCAAAGCAATGAATCTAGAATCAACCACCAGGCTTATATGCCATTGTCTTGGCTGACTGACTGACTCAGCTGTAAGTCAGAGAGTCTGAAATCAGCCACCAGGCTGAGGATCTGTTGAGTGAGAAGGACTGACTCAGTTGCAAAGCAACGAATCCATGATCAGCCACCATGATTACACGCTGCTGTGTGGGGCTGACTAACTGACCCAGCTGGAAGTCAATGTTTGTAATCTGCCACCAGGCCCAGGTGCTGCTGGATGAGAAGAACTGACTCAGTTGCAAAGTATCTAGGATCAGCCACCAGGCTCACTTGCCACTTAGCGCTCTTTTAGGGCAGTAAACTCCAGGGCTTTTCGCCCTTCTCAGCTGGATGCTGCTCTGCACTCTGCTGTGTTGCTGTAGCTGGGACACCCAGCTGGGGTACCAGATCCCAGGAGCCTCTGGCTCTGTCCCTTCAGCTGCAGCTTTCAGTGGGGACCCAGTCAGCCTTCTCATGTTTCTGTGATTCCTACCAGTCACATTGTGATGCAGAGGCCTTTTCTTTTTTGTTTTGCCTGTGGTTATAGGACTTCTTTCCAGCTGGTGTTCTGTTGGTAATTCCAGATGGCTTTTTCTCCAAAAAGTAATTCCAGATGCGACCTAGGCGGAGATTGGTGCAGTTCCACTTACTCCTCTGCCATTTTGCTGGAACCTCCTGTATTTCACCTTTTGCATTTTAATTATGATGTATCTTGGTGAGGGCCTGTTTTGGTTAATCTTGTTTGGGACTCTGTGCTTCCTGGATGTGTATGTCTATTTCCTTAACCAGGTTAAAGAAGTTTTCTGTCATTATTTTTTCAAATGGGACCTCGAATCCTTGCTTGCTTTCTTGTTTTGGCACCTCTGTAATGTGAATATTGGTACTGTTTAAGTTGTCTCAAAGGTTCTTTATGCCATCCTCCTTTTTTGGATTCTTTTTTCTTTTTGCTGTTCAAGTTGGTTATTTTTGTTTGTTTGTTTGTTTAGTTATATTTCAAATTGCTGATTTAATTCTCATTTTCATCTTCTGTACTATTGATTCCCTGTAAATTACTCTTCATTTTAATTTGTGTATCCTTCATCTGTGACTTTAAAAATGGCTTTCATGAGCTTTTTTATGCCGTTGAAGTTATTACTAAGTTCCTTGAGTATTCTTATAACTATTGTTTTGAACTCTGTATTCATTAGCTTTCTTGTCTCCATGCCATTTAGTTATTTTTCCTTTTAATTATGTTTTCATTTGGGACCTGTTTGTGTCCTCATTTTTACTGCTACCCTGTATTTGTTTCTATATGTTAGGTAGAACTGCTGTATCTCCTGGGATTGGTAGAATACCCTAATGTAGTATGTCTCATATAGGGTTCAGTGGCACAGCCTTTCCATTCACCTGAGTTGCACTCAGTGAGGGATATGTATGCCCTCCTCTTATTGTTGAACCTTGATTGCTGTTGGCATGTCAATAGGAGGATTTTACACCCAGGTCCGTAGACTGAGGACTGACTAGGACCAAAATCATAGAGGATCAGTTGTGCAGGGGCCCATATCATGAATCAGGACTTGTTTTAGCTGGGCTCTGGTGCCCACTGAGTCTGTCCCTTCAGTGTGTCCCTTGAGAAGGTGGTTGGGTGGTGCTTTGATGTAGTCTGAAGATGTCCACTGGGTGTGCTGGTTCTTAGGGATCCAGGGAGGTACACACCAAGGTCAGCAATCGCCTGTGTTCTACCCAGGGCCACCTGGTGTGAGCTACAAAGCCATTTGCAGATGGTTGCTACTTGTGCTGGGCTTGGAGGTGAGCTGCCCAGGAGAATCCAAACTGTGAACCAAGACCAGCTGCTGCTAGTGCTGGGCCTAGTACCACTTAGTGAGAGATATGGGGCAAGATGAGGCCAGATGCTACTTTTATTGAGGAATTTTAGAAAAATCTGAAGCATGAGCCAAGGTAGGCCATTCTTATGAAAAAGTGCCTGGGAACAGCTTTGGTAGACCTGGAAATTTGGTGGGGCAGGGCCTCAGGGAATCTCCAGGGTGGGGCTATAATGTAAGCCAGATTGATGGGAGACAGATATGGTACTTGCCTGCCAGCTCTGTGTGGAGAGGACTTATCTAAGGAACAATGGCCTCTGCCAGCACTTCTCTCTGGAATAAAGCTGCCCCTCCAGCTCCTGCCCCAAAGACAGATGATTTAGTTCCTCTCTATATGTCCCTGGTGCCTTTCAAGCTGCTGACTTAACAGTGGATCTGCTGCCCCACCACATGGAGTCTGAGTAAATCCATGTGTTAGTCCTTTAGAGGAACTGCCTAGGACTACAAAAGCCCCTGTCTCCCTCAGCCTCAATTCCCAGCAGTTTTCACAGCCAGAAGTCATGGGGACTTCTCTTCCTGGCATTGAAACCGTGAGCTCGGCCCCTTCATTCCTCTGAGGGACCTCTGCAGCTGAGATATCCTTCCCAATTTTTACCCACCACATATTGATGTGGGACTAGCTGGTTCTCTGCCTCTGCCCTTCCTACCAATCTCAATGTGGTTTCTGCTTTAAATCCCTAGTTTTATGATTTTCATTTACCTAGATTTCAGGTGGTTCTGAATGATTGTTGTTTTATAGTTTAGTTGTAATTTTGATGTGATTGTGAGAGGATGTGAGTGCTATGTTTAGCTACCTACCATCTTGATTGGGAAACTACTGTAGGTTTTCTGTGGTACCTTGCCTCTGCTGGGTAAATAATAAAAGATGAGTGTTTTTCAAGTGTGCCCTTTCCATTTTTATCAGTTCTAATTTTGAAAAATAAATTCCTTAGTGCATTTCAATCTACTACCCAAATGTTCTATCATGTTGCCCTCATTCTGCCTTTTCTAGTTACAGAAAATAAATTAAATGCCTCTTTCACATGATAGCTCTTAGGGATCTCGAAAAGAGCCATCATTCCCAGCCTGTGCCTCTCCACTCGAAGCAATTCTAGCTTCTCTCAATACTGCTTAATTCTTTTCACTACTTCCTCAGACAAATATCTTCAGGTTAGGAAGCATTCTTCCTTACCCTAAGAAGTATATACACTTGTTCTACAACTCAGCTAAAATCAACATTTTCATAATAAGGTACTGATATACTTTCCAAATATAAGCCTTTGATAAAGTGGTAAACCTTGGGAGTTAAATTAAATGTTTGACTTATTTATGGGAGCTAATGCCTACGCCACCTTTTCTTATGCTTCTGTGTGGGGCTTCCTAGTGTAATAAATTCTCTTGGCTTCTTGCCCATCCCTTACTGATGAATCCCCAGAGGATGCAAGTTGCCAAGTTCATATGTGACAGCCATTGCTCCACTTTTTTTTAACAATAATCTATTAATAGGTCATAAGGAATGAGGGTTATATCTCCTCCCTCCCTGTTCAATTCCAAGAGGACACAATGATTTGGAGAAACCAAAATTTTCCCTAAGTAACCTATCCCAAAAATAGACTGGTAATGAGGCAGGAAGTAGAGGAGTAGTGGGGGAAGAAGAAGAGAGAAACCTAAAGTAACATACTCACAGACCTTTTCTAAGCCACAGAATTAACTGTGATACTTTCATCAAATTTAATCACTTAGTGGTAAAGAACAAATGGGCATAATTAATTAGCCCCTAAAATCCCAGCATTTGGTCCTCTGATTTGATACTGTATCTTAAAAAAAGATAATGAATTATATTTGGAGAGTGCTTAAGGACTTAGACTTTAGTGAACTTGGGCCATGTGGGATTTTGAGAATGAACAGACCACACAGTAGCTAATTGTGACTAGTACTTACAATCAGAGGTTATTTTTAATGGAGTGGTGTGCTTGGAAAATTCAAGCTAACAAGACAATAATGTATGGTACTCCATAACTGACCTTGAAATCTACAGGCACCAATTTTATATAAGCAGGCACAACTAAAGTAGATTTCATTGCATGGGAAACAGAATCTTTGTAGGCTTTTTAATCTATGGAAGAAGAACTTTTTACTACTTTTCTGTTTCTCAGTGTGAGAAACAAAAGTAGTAAACTAAAGTAGATTTCATTGCATGGAAAACAGAATCTTTTTGTAAGCTTTTTAATCTGTGGAATAACTTTTTACTACTTTTTGTTTCTCAGTGTGATTTGCCACCAACGAGGCCAGGACAGCAAAGGACAATGAGTTTTGTGAGTGCCACAGAGCACTAATAAGTTTGTAGCTTCACTCACTTAGTGCCATTCCTAGATACAGAATACAATATCCACTCTCTCAAAATCCTTCCTACTGAAACAAAGTAGAATAATAAATTAGCAAGAATTAAGTTTATAATTTAATTACTTTCATCTTTTAATGAAAAACTTTAAGATTTGATTTGGAACTTTAAAGATTTGGAATCTATAGTGGATGCACCATTCTGCATTCCCACCAACAGTGCACTAGAATTCTCTTTTTTCCACATTTTCACCAACACTTGTTTATTGATTTGTTAATGATGGCCATTCTGACAGGTGTGAAGTAGTATCTCATTGTGGTTTTAATTTGCATCTCTCTGATGGCTAGTGAGCATTCTTTCATATGCCTATGGATCTGCTGTATGTCCTCTTTGGAGAAATGCCTGTTCAGTTCCTTTGCCCATTTCTAAATTGGGTTGTCTGTCTTCTTGGTGTTGAGTCATATAAATTCATTTTTTAAAAAATATTTTATTTATTATTTTTAGAGAGGGAGGAAGAGAGAGACAGGCAGAGAAGGAGAGCAACATCAATGTATGGTTGCCTTTCACCTGCTCCAGCTATAGACCTGGCTGGAGACCTGGCTTGCAACTTGGTTATATGCCCTGGCTGGGAATCAAACCAGCGACCTTTGGGTTTGCAGGCCAGCACTTTATCCACTGTGCCACCAGTCAGGGCTTCCTTCTATTTCATAACCAAGTATTATGCCATTGTGTAAATGTACCACAGCTTTTCATAAATTTGTCTACTGATGGACACTTGGGCTGCTTCCAAATTTGGCTAGTGAAAATAATGCTATAATGAACATAGGATTGTGTATATTCTTTTGAATTAGTGTTTTGGGTTTCCTCAGATATATTCCCAGAAGGGGAATTACTGGCTCATAAGGCAGTTTCATTTTAATTTTTAAGGAAACTTCATACTGCTTTCCACAGTGGCTGTACCAGTCTGCATTCTCAACAGTGCACTAGGGTTCCCTTTTCTCCACATCCTCATTATCACTTGTTTGTTGATTTATTAATAATAGTCATTCTGACAGGTGTGAGATGATAACACATTGTGGTTTTAATTTGCATCTCCCTGATGGCTACTGGTGTTGAGCATCTTTTCATATGCCTATGGGCCATCTGTATGTCCTCTATGGAGAGGTGTCTATTCAGGTCCTTTGCCCATTCTTTAATTGGATTGTTTATTTTCTGGTGTTGAGTTTTATAAATTCTTTATAAATTTTTGACATTAACCTCTTAGCAGATGTATTAGTGAATATGTTATTCCATTCTGTAAACTGTCCTTTATTAATGATTTCCTTTGCTGTGCAAAAACTTTTTAGTTTGATGTAGTCCCTTTTGTATATGTTTGTTTCCCTTGCCTGAGGAGGTATATCAGAAAATATATTGTTATGAGCAATGTCTGAGATTGTACTGCTTTCAGGTCTAACATTTAAGTATTTAATCCATTTTGAGTTTGTTCTTGTGTAAAGTGTAAAGAGCGGGGGGGGGATCTAATTGCCTTTTTTAAATTTAATTTTATTGTTGTTGTATTACATCCATCCCCTTTTTACTCCCCTCTGTCCCCTTCCCCACTCCCCCACTCCACCACAAAGTCAATCCCACTTGTTATCTATGTCCATGGTTCTTCCATACTAGGTTCTTGACTAAACTGCTCCCCTCCTTTGCCTCTTCCTCCCTCCTCCCCCTGTCCTCCTTCCCCCTGAAAACTGAAGGTCTATTCACTGTACTCATGTATTTGGTTCTGTTTTGCTTGTTGTTTGTTTTGTTCATTATAATCCTGTAATGGGTGATATCATACGGTATTTGTCTTTCACTGACTGGCTTATTTCACAAAGCATAATACTTTCTAATTCCATCCATGTTGTTGCAAAGGTTAGGAGTTCCTTCTTTCTTTCTCCTGTGTAGCATTCCATTGTAAAATATACCAAAGTTTTATGATACAATCATCCACTGATGGGTACTCAAGCTGTTTCTAACACTTGGCTATTGTAAATAGTGCTGCTATGAACAAAGTGGTACATAGGTTCTTCTGAATTGGTGTTTCAGGGTTCTTCAGGTATATTCCTAGTAGTGAAATTGCTGGATCAAAAGGCAGTTCCATTTTTAGTTTTTTGAGGAAATTCCATACTGTTTTTCATAGTGGCTGCACCAGTCTGCATTTCCACCAACAGTGCACCAGGATTCCCTTTTTCCCACATCCTCAACAACGCTTGTTTGTTGATTTGTTGATGATTTCCATTCTAACAGGTGTGAGGTGGTATCTTATGGTGGTTTTAATTTGCATCTCTCTGATAGCTAGTGATGTTGAACATTCTTTCATATGTCTTAGGGCTCTTTGTATATTTTCCTCAGTGAGTTGTCTGTTCAGGTCTTTTGCCCATTTTTTAATTGGGCTTTCTGTCTCACTGGTGTTGAGTCACATTAGTTCTTTATATATTTTGGAGATCAAACCCTTGTCTGAGGCATCATTGGCAAATATGTTTTCCCATACAGGTGGTTCTCTTTTAATTTTGCTGATGTTTTCTTTAGCTGATTAGAAACTTTTCAATTTGATATAGTCCCATTTGTTGATTTGTTCCTTTATTTCCTTTGCCTTGGTGAAGTATCAGTAAACATTTCTGAGTAGGATATCAAAAAGTTTACTGCCTCTATTTTTCTCCAGGACTATGGTGGCACTGCTTATGTTTAAGTCCTTTATCCATCCTGAGTTTATTCTGGTGTATGGTGTAAGTTGGTGGTCTAGTTTTATCTTTTTGCATGTTGCTGTCCAGTTCTCCCAACACCACTTGTTGAAGAGACTGTTTTTACTCCATTTTATGTTCCTTCCTTCTTTGTTGAATATTAATTGACCTTGGAGTCCTGAGTTTATTTCTGGGCTCTCTGTTCTGTTCCTTTGACCTATATGTCTATTCTTACTCCAGTACCAGACAGCTTTGATGACAGTAGCCTTGTTTGATGACCGGTATTGTGATTTCTCCTACCTTGTTCTTCTTTTGCAAGATTGTTGTGGCTATCCATTGGCGTTTTTGGCTCCATATAAAATTTTGAAGTATTTTTTCTATTTCTGTAAAGTCTGTCATTGGTATTTTATTTGGGATTGCATTGAATCTATAGATTGCTTTGGGTAGTATGGACATTTTAATGATGTTAATTCTTCCTATCCATGAACACCGTATATACTTCGATTTATTTGTATCTTCCTTCATTTCTTTCTTCAATGTTCTGTAGTTTTCTGAGTACATATCTTTTACCTCCTCAGTTAAGATTATTCCTAAGTACCTTATTTTTCTTGTTCTCATGGCAAATGGGATTTGTTTTCTCACTTCTATTTCTGATGTTTTATTATTGGTATACAAAATTGCTTTTGATATCTGGATATTGACTTTATATCTAGCTATTTTGCTAAACTTGCTTATTAGGTCAAGTAAGTTTTTGATGGAGCCTATCATATCATCATATCATATCATCTGCCAATAATGACAGTTTGACTTCCTCCTTTCCAATTTGGATTGCTTTGATTCCTCTTTCTTGTCTGATAGTTATGGCTAGAACTTCCAAAAATGATGCTGAACAGAAGTGGAGAAAGTGGACAGCCTTGTCTTGTTCCTGATTCTTAGGGGGAAAGCTTTTAGTTTATGCCCATTGAGTATGATGTTGGCTTCAGGTTTCTCATATATGGCCTTAATGATGTTGAGGTATGCTCCCTCAATTCCCATTTTGCTGAGTGTTTTTATCATAAAGGGTTGCTGTACTTTATCAAATGCTTTTTCAGCATCTATTGATATGATCATATGGTTTTTGTCTTTCATTTTTTTGATGTGATGTACTTCACTTATTGATTTGCAAATGTTGTACCATCCTTGCATTCCTGGGATGAAACCCACTTGATCATGGTGTATGATCTTTTGAATGTATTGCTGGATCCTGTTGGCCAATTTTTGGCTGAGAATCTTAGCATCTATGTTCATTAGAGATACTGGCCTATAGTTTGCTTTCTTAGATGTGTCTTGAGCTGGTTTTGGGATTAGAATAATATTGGCCTCATAGAAAGGGTTTTGGGAGTCTTTTCTCTTCTTGGAAATTTTGAGAAGGATAGGAGATAATTCTTCTGTAAATGTTTTGCAGAGTTCACCTGTGTATCCATCTGGTCCAGGGCTCTTGTGCTTTGGGAGATTTCGGATTTCTTCTTCAATTTCACTAGTTGTTATTGGCCTATTCAGGCTTTCTGCTTCTTCTGGGTTCAGTTTTGGTAGATTATACATTTCCAGAAATGTGTCCATTTCACCCAGGTTGTCCTATTTCTTGTCATATAGTTGTTTGTAGTAATTTCTTACAATCCTTTGTATTTCTGAAGTATCAGTTGTGATTTCTCCTCTGTCATTTCTGATTCTGTTTATTTGGGTCCTCTGTCTCTTTTTCTTAATGGGTCTGGATAAAGGCTTGTCAATTTTTTCAAAGAACCAGCTCCTGGTCAAAACAAGTCAAAAGGACTTGTTGATTCTTCAAATTGTAGTTTGAGTCTCTAAGTTATTTAGTTGTTCTCTGATCTTAAGGATTTCCTTCCTTCTACTTGCTCTGGGCTTTGTTTGTTGTTGCTCCTGTAGTTTTGAAGCTTTATGGTTAGGTTGTTTCTATAAGCTTCTTCTGACCTTTTTAGGTAGGCCTGTATTGCTATAAATTTTCCCCTGAGGACTGCCTCTGCTGTGTCACATAGACTTTGAGTTGTTGTGTATTCATTGTCCTTTGTTTCCAGAAACCTTTTGATTTCATCTTAGATCTCATTGTTAACCCATTCATTACTTAAAAGCATGTTATTCAGCCTCCATGAGTTAGAGTGTTTTTGTTTTTTTCCCTTGAGATTGGTTTTCAGTTTCAAGCCATTGTGATCTGAGAAGATGCTTGGTATGATTTCAATTATCCTATATTTGTGGAGGCTTGTCTTATGACCTACCATGTAGTCTATCTTAGAGAATGTTCCAGGTGCATTTGAAAAGAATGTGCATTTTGCTTCTTTGGGGTAAAAGGTTCTGTATATATCAGTTAGGTCCATTTCCTCTAGAGTGTTGTTCAGTGCCACAACATCCTTAATGATTTTTTGTTTGGAAGATCTGTCCCTTGTTGATAGTGGGGTATTAAAATCCCCTACTATTAGTGTGTTGCTGTCTATATCCTTCTTGAAGTCGCCAAGAGTTTCCTTATATGTTTGGGAGCTCCTACATTGGGTGCATATATGTTTACCAGAGTTATTTCTTCTTCCCTTAAGTGTTATGAAATGTCCTTCTTTATCTATTTTTATGGCCTTCATTGTAAAATCTATGTTAGCCTGAAATAAGTATTGCTACTCCAGCCTTTTTTCCATATCCATTTGCTTGATGTGTATTTTGCCATCCCTTCACTTTCAATCTGTGTTGATCTTTTGTTCTGAGGTGGGTCTCTTGAAGACAGCATATATGTGGATCATGTTTTTTTATCCATTCAGTTACCCTATGTCTTTTGACTGGCACATTTAATCCGTTTAGATTTGAAGTTATTATTGATTGATACTTATTTATTGCCATTTTCCCATTTTGTACCTGTGTTCCTCTTTGTCTCCCTCTGTTTTTTCATTTTATTTTTTTAAAGCAGACCATTTAGCATTTCTTGCAATGCTGGTTTGGTAGAGATGTATTCTTTTAGTCTTCTTTTGTCTGGGAAACTCCTTATTTCTCCTTCCATTTTGAATGAGAGCCTTGCTGGGTAGAGTATTCTTGATTGCAGGCCTTTGTTTCCCATTACTTGGAATATTTTTTGCCTCTCCCTTCTGGCTTATATTGTTTCTGTTGAATAATCGTTTGATAGTCTTATTGGAGCCCCTTTATATGTTATTTGTTGTTTCTCTCTTGATGCTTTTAGGATTCTCTCTTTATCTGTGAAATTTGCCATTTTAATTATAATGTGTCTTGGAGTGGGTCTGTTTGGATTATTCTCATTGGGACCCTCCTTGCTTTCTTAACTTGATTAATGTTTTCACTTATCATATTAGGGAAGTTTTCTGTCATTACTTTTTTGAACAGGTTTTCCATTCCTTGTATCTCTTCTTCTGATATCCCTATCATACAATTATTATTGATATTATTGTGTATCCTGTTGTCCTGCAGCTATTTTAAAACATCTTCATTCTTGTTCATCCTTTTTTCATTCTCTTGTACTGTCTTGGAATATTTTTCAATGTTGTCCTTTAACTCAATAATGCCATCCTCTGCTTCTGTTAGCCTACTCTTGATTCCTTCTACTGTATTCTTCAATTCAGAAATTGTAGTCTTCATTTCCTCCTGGCTCTTATTGATAGTTTCTAAGTCATTTTTCATGCTGGTGTAGCTGTCAGTAAATTTCTTGTAGCTTCCTTGGAGTTCTTTGTAGTTCTCCTGGAGTTATTTATAGTTTTCTTTGAGCTGGCTGAGCTCGTTGAGCTTCTCTATCATCATTCTTTTGAATTCCATATCTGATAGTTTATTTGCCTCTATTTCATTTAGTGATCTTTCTGTGGATTCTTCCTGACTTTTTGGTGATGGCCTGATTTTTCCCCCCATTTGGGTGTCTTTTGTTGCTTGTTTTTTTCTTGGGTTAATCTGCTTTGATTCCCTGCCTTTGTGCCTTCTGTGTTAGGAGATTTGTGGAGTTCAGTGTTTCAGTTTACTAGAGTTCCTCCACTTGTTGTTCTTGGG
The DNA here is from genome assembly GCA_004026585.1 of Noctilio leporinus. Taxonomy (NCBI): domain Eukaryota; kingdom Metazoa; phylum Chordata; class Mammalia; order Chiroptera; family Noctilionidae; genus Noctilio; species Noctilio leporinus. The sequence continues at coordinate 138,310 of PVIW01003362.1, forward strand.
GTGGCCTTTATGTTGTTAACTTGGGCTGTCTGGTTGTATTTTGGATTGATTGTATGTGTTGCTCCTTTCCTTCCAGTTGGCTGATTGAGAGACACTCCTTGTATCCTCTCTCATATAGTTCTTTAGCTGCTCCTAAAATAGAACCACCAATCCAGGCACAATAACCACACCTTCAGAGATCTCTTTCTCCTTTAATCCCCCTCTCGACTTCTAAGAACCTAGCTATGCATCCATACCCTCCAAGGTAACACCCACACCCTCAGCTGCAACTGAGCCAGTCTTAATAGGGTTGTAGATATGACAAGACTGTTGTATGAAGGGAAAAAATGATTAAGTTGACTAAAGTATAGATAATTTTAGAGGGTGCAAAGGAGTAGCAAAGATAGCAGGGATACAAGAGAGAAAGCCAACTTATCTATTCTATAGAAATGAGGAGGGGGGAATCAGAATGCCTCAAGTGCAAGTTAACAGTATAAGCCTGTATGTATAGTTGCTGTAGCTGCCTCCCTGTTCACCTTAATGAGCCCTGATTGGTCTAGGTGGAGCCAGGACCTGTGTACTTTTAGCTGAAAAAAAAAAGTGTAGTCCCTAGTAGAGTACCCACAAAAAAAAAAAAAAAAAAAAAAAAAAAAAAAAAAAAAAAAAAAAAAAAAAAAAAAAAAAAAAAAAAAAAAAAAAAAAAAAAAAAAAAAAAAAAAAAAAAAAAAAAAAAAAAAAAAGAAAGAAAGGAAAAAAGAAAGAAACAAAGAAAGAAAAGAAAAAGAAATAAAGAAAGAAAGGTTTTAAGTGGCTGCAGAGGGGAGGAATACTTAAATTGAGGACTGGGAATGAGTTGTAGCAGGAGAATGAGTAGACTTTAAAATAAGAGTAGGAGGAGGGTCTTGGGAATTTGGGTGGATTGAGATAGGGGAGGAGTAAAAATATGTGAGTTGGGATACACTGTGGTATAAACAGTGTTTACTTAAAATGCACTAATTGTGAGGGTTGGAAGTAACTTTAAAAGGATATGTTAGGGATTAATAAATAGTTCATGTAGCTCTTGGTGTAACTCAGGTTCTTGAGATTAGTGGCAATCCACTTCCTGAGTCTGTCTCTTTTTCTTGATCAAGTCTCTGCAGTCTACAGTTGAGCTGTGTGGTCTTGGAGTGGCATGGTCTATGCTGTCACAGTCAGGGCTAATTGTGAGTATCAGTCCCCAGGTAGGCTGAACCTCCAGTAGCCTAGGTAGGCTTCTGGGCTGCTGGTGTTTTGGGGCCCTCCCTCCTCTCACTGGTTCTGTGTGAAGACCTGTTAGATGTTTCTGTTGTCTCCATGGCTGCTCCTCCCGCTCCAGCTCCTGGAGGAGGTTCCTGCTTGCAATGGGCACCTGGTTCCAGTGCCAGGTGGCCTGCAACCTCGCTGGCTCCTGTGATGGCTGGCCCTGTCCCCGCAGCTCCCAGAGGAGGTAGCCCCTGTCCGCAAACAGCTCCTGCCCCCCCACCCCCCACCACCAGGGCAAAGGCTAACCCTCCAAGCAGTCTAGCTCTTTGAGGAGTTTTTCAACACTGCCTCTGCTATGCGTGCCTGGTTTCCCAGGGGGTCTGCAGTGAACACTACTCCTCTCCAACCCAGCTCCTCAAGGAGACCTTTGCCTCCAGTGGGTGTGCCAGTTGCACCAGCTTCAAGTTCTTGGCACACAGTTTCAATTTTTTGTGGGAGCCTGTGCACAGGGTTGGGCCTCCCACCTCATCAGGGCTCCAAGCTGCCCTCTCCCTGGGTGGCTCAGTGGCACAATTTTTGGTCCTATTGCTGCTCTGGTCGGTGTACTTCCCTGCTCCCCCTCTCCTGCTCCCCGAGGATCTTTCCTCCTTCACCTCTGGCCTGGGAAGACACTTCCTCTCTCTCAGCCTCTGGAGTGAGGCTCTCACACAGTCCCTCCCCTGTAGGAGTTCAGTTTCTCATTGGCATTTGCACTGACTGTCCACACTTCATTGCTCAGATTTCTGGTCACCAGAAAGCCTGGAGCTGTCTTCAGTTAGAGACACCTCTCTGGATAGTCACCACTGCTCAGAGCCAACCTTGGTCTGCTGGCCAGTTTAGAACTGTCTCACCTGCTTTCCTGTAGGTCTCTGGTGCCTCTGGGCTGTGCTCTCCTAAGTTCTGGTGCTTACCTCTCCAATTCTTAGGGACCTGCAGACATCTCGTGCTCCCTATCCTATCCTCCAGCTGCTCTGGCACTGGAGATTACCATCAGCACTGCTCTCTGTTACCATCTTTCCTCTAAATTCATTATATATTTTGGAGATCAAATCCTTGTCTGAGGTATTATTGGCAAAACGGTATGGAATTTCCTCAAAAACCTAAAAATGGAACTGCCTTTTGATCCAGTGATTTCACTGCTAGGATTATACCCAAAGAATCCTGAAACACCAATCCAGGCTTCCAATCCATGTACCCCTATGTTCATTGCAGTGCTATTTACAATAGCCAGGTGCTAGAAACAGTCGAATTGCCCATCAGTGAATGAATGGATCAAAAACTGTGGTACATTTACACAGTGGAATACTAAGCAGCAGAAAGAAAGAAGGAACTCCTACCTTTTGCAAGAACATGATTGGAACTGAAGAGTATTATGCTTAATGAAATAAGCCAGGCATGAAAAACAAATACCATATGATCTCATCTAATATAGGGCTCTAATGAGCAAAACAAACAAATAAGCAAAAATAGAACCAGAGGCATGGAAACAAGGAACGGACTGACAATGATCAGAACGGTAGGAGATGGGGAGAAGGGGGGAAAGAAGAGGAAGAATCTAGTCTAGGACTAGCATATGTGAACCATGGACAACAGGGTGGGGATTGAATGTGGGAGAAGGGGAGGTGTAGGACAAGGAATAGCAATGAAAAAATGGGGGTGGTAACAAATGTAATACAGCAAAGTAAATCAATAAAAAAGACTTGGAATCTAACTACGAAGTATATAAACATGCAACTTACTTTTTTTTTTTTTTTTTAAAGATTTTATTTCATTATTTTTAGAAAGGGGAAGGGAGAGAGACAGTGAGTGAGAAAGACATCAATGTACGGTTGCGTTTCACCTGCCTCCAGCCACAGACCTGACTGGAGACCTGGTTTGCAACCTGGTAATGTGCCCTGGCTGGGGAATCGAACCTGCGACCTTTGGGTTCGCAGGCCGGCACCTTATCCACTGTGCTACCAGCCAGGGCGCAACTTACTTTTAAACTTTAATTTCTCTGAAAAATGTGTAGGAAGAATGAATTTATATTAAAGAGAACCTCTATACTGTTGGCCTTTAATTATTAGTTTAACTTAATGTTGCCATAGACTCATTGTAAAACCTATGTTGACTACAGGTGTGGAAAATTTTGCGATGATAATTGAAGATGAAATGAATCTTCATTCATGAACACAATGAGGTCTTGATATGATTCAATCAATATGCTGTTCTAACCCATTTCTGAGATTTCTGGAGGCAAAATTTGCACCAATAACCAGTAGTTCAAGAAGAATCCTCAGGATAACAATTGTTAGATTAGGGAAGACACTAATGCAGCAGGATTTACATAGGCTTAAGATTTCAGACAAATGGATTAAGAGAGCCAAGAGCTAAGCATGTGAGGACTAGCTCAGGGGAGGACCACCTGTCCCCCATTCCTCAAGCTTCTGTGGGAAGTCACCTTATTGAAACAACATATCTGACCACTTTCCAACTTCTTAGCATTTTACACCAAAGAAGTAAGGTAGCTGGTTGGTGAAAGATAGTGACAGGTCCACCTTTCACAGTTCCTAGGATTTAATCTACTAAAAGGCCAAAACATTAATGATTAGATTTCCTTTATTCCCTCTCTTTCTGTGACTGTGAGAAAGAGATACTGAATATATGTGTCTTCTCTGCAGAGTTAATACTTCCCACAGGTGGGCTGTTTCTACAGCCAGAGTGGGAGTAGGAAGAGAATGAGTATTGGTAATATCAGATTCTTATGTTGAAGCCACAATGAGGGAAATATTTTTTAAAAAATGAGAAAATATGCCCTCACCCAATATGACAATACATTAAATGATAAAGGGAGATCTTCAGGCAGAAGAAAAATGAACCCCAGGAAGAAATATGGAAATTCCAGAAGTAAAAACAAGCGATGGAAATGGTAAACACATAGGATAAATACATCAACTCAAAACAAGTATCACAATATATTTAATATGTAGTATAATTAAATATATAATGCAAATTGTGGGTAGAAGATGGTAAATGAAGTTAAACTGTGTCAGGGAAGTGGTCAAAGAATCTTTCTCATTAGACTGCAATAAGCCAGGATGCTTTCTGTAATCTCCAGGTTAACCAGAAAAATATTAGCAAAAACCAAAAAACAAACAAACAAACAAAAAAACCACACAAAAATGAAAAAGATTGCTTAGAAATTAGTCAATGAGAAAAACAAAGTGATAAATATAGTTAAATACTAAAAAGGAAGGAGAAGAAAAAGAAGTTGATAAAAAAGGATAAAAAAGGGAACACAAAACAAGTGGTCTAACTAGAGATAAATGGTAACATGGTAGGAACAATAAAGATATATAAGTAAACTGAATACAAGCAAAAATATTATTAGACTGAATAAAAAAGCAAAACATTATTACATGCTTCTTATAAGAAAATCACCTTAAGTAATACAAATACCAAAGTAGTACAAAATAAAAGGACATAATATTAACCAATAATAAGTTTGTGTAGCTATAGTAGTATCAGAAAAGCAGATTTGAGGCAGTAAATGAGATAAATGAAGACATTCCAGTGATAAAAGGAATGGTAAACCAGGAAGATATTTTTTTGGTAGCATCAAATAAATCAACATTATAGATCCAACAAAATATTCAAAAGACCTCTTCAGTGAAAAATCTAAAATACTATCAAAAGGTATGAAAGATAATCTAAGTAAATAGAGGAATGTATGCTGCCCATGGATTAGGAAGTTCATTATTATAGAGGTACCAATTCTCCCCAAATTAACTTATAGATTCAATGCAATCTAAATCAGAATCAGATTTTTTGTAGACATTGACAAGTTGATTCTAAGACTTAACTGGAAAATATAGGGCCAGGAATTATTATAATGCTGGAAAAGAACAAAGCTGTAAGATTTATCCAAATATCAAGGCTTATTATAAAGTGATAGCAATGAAGATAATATGCTGTTATTCAATGGAGATAAAAATAGTTTAGTGGAATAGAACAGAGAGATGAGAAACAGACACGCATGATATAGAAGAGGTAGTGTTAAAATATTTATATGGTACTATTGTTACAACTTGGTTGATGCTATAGTGTAGTGGAGAAAAAAATGATCTTTTCAATAAATGGTTCTGAGTTAGCTGGTTATCTATATGCTGAAAAGTAAATCTACTCTCAGGCTGTGCACAAATATCAATTCCAGATGGATTGTAGCTCTTAATGTGAGAGGTAAAATAATAAGGATTTTAGAAAAATGTTTTCTTTTAAAATTATTTTATTTTTGATTTTAGAGAGAGGGAAATGGAGGGAGAGAAACATCAGTTGGTTGCCTTCCATACACACCTCAACCAGGGGCCAAAACTGCATCCCCTGCACATGCCCCAATCAAATCAGCAACCCTCCTTCATTTGTGGGAAGATGCCCATCCAACTGAGCTGTGCCAGCCAGGTCAAAAAAATAAAATGTTTTTAAGAACTTGTATAGGCTAAGAATACTTAAAAGAACACAAAATACTGACTATAAAGAGAAGATGATAAATTGGACTATAATAAAAATTTGAAGTTATATTAACATAGCATTAAAAAAATCAAAATCACACACAAAGAAAATATTGGTAAGACATACTGACAAAGAACAAGTATACAAAAATGCACAGGGTTCCTATAAATCAGTTAAGAAATGGCAGAAATGTGCAAAAGACTTCACAAAAATTCATTTCAAAGTGACAAGCATATGAACAGTGGTAAATATGATTACTGATAAGGGAAATTATAATAAAACTACAAAATACCCAAATATTCAAGGTCAATTTATTTTTAACAAGGGTATCAAAATAATTCATTAGTGAAGAAGGGTCTTTTCAGTAAATTATGCTGAAAGAACTGGAAATCCACATATAGAAGAATAAAATCGGAACCTTACATCATACAGCATAAAAATTAGCTCAAAATGAATCAAGGGCCTGCGAACCCAAAAGTCGCTGGTTTGATTCCCCAGCCAGGGCACATAACCAGGTTGCAATCCAGGTCTCCAGCCTGGTCTGTAGCTGGAGGCAGGTGAAAGGCAACCATACATTTATGTCTCTCTCCCTCCCTGCCTTTCTCCCTACCCCCCTCTCTAAAAATAAATAAAATCTTTTAAAAAATGAATCAAGGACCTAAGTGGAAGAGTGAAAACTAGAATTCTCAGATAGAAACACAGGTGCAAATCTTCATGACTTTGGATTAGACAATGGTTTCTTACATGTGATGCCAACAGCATACACAATCAAACTAAAGTTTGATAAATTAGACTTCATCAAAATCTAGAATGTTTGCACATCAAAGGATAACATACCAAGTAAGTTAAAAGACAACTCAGAAAAAGGGAGAATATATTTGCAAATGTTTGCAAATCATGTGAGTGTATGCAATAGAGGTTTAGTACACATATAAAGAATGATTATAACTTATCCATCAAAAGATAACTCAATTAATAAATGGGCAAAGGATATGCATATATTTCTCCAAAGGAGACATACAAATAGGAAAGTCATATGCAAATATATTCAATAACATTAGCTATTAGGAAAATATGAATCAAGATCAGATTACAACATGACTTCACACCAACTAGAATAGCTATGATTAAAAAAGGGGAAATAAAAAGTGTAATTGAGGCTCTGAGAAGTTGGAACCCTCATATGTTGATGGGGAGAATGTAAAATAGTCCACCATTTTGGAAAGTAGTTTGGTAGTTCCTCAGAAAGTTACACAAAACATTAACATATGACCCAGTAATTCCACTCCTGAACTAAAAACATGTCCATACAAAAACTTGTTCCTCCTAAAGAGGAAACAAACCAAATTTCCAACTTATATATTTATCATTTATTAATGAGTGAGGTATACCCATAGAAATAAATATAATTCATAAAAAAAGATGAAGTTCTGATTCCCTTTAGAACATGGAAGAACCTTGAAAACATTTTACTATGTGAATGAAATCAGACACAAAAGGCCACAAATTGTATGAGTCTGTTTACACAAAATGTCTACATTAGGCAGGTCCACATAGACAAAACAGATGAGCGTTTTCAGTGGATAGAGGGAGTAGTGGGAAAATTGGGAGTAACTGCTAGGGGATGGGGTTTCCTTCTGGAGTGATGTAATGTTCTGGAATTAGATAACAATGGATGTACAACATTGTGAATATACTAAAAAGCACTGAATTGTACTTAAAAGGTGAATTTTATGGTATTTGAATATTTGAATTTTAAAAATATAAAATAAAACCATAATCAATGCTATGACATACCAGTAAGAATAACTAAAATAAAAAATACTGGCTACCAAATGTTGATCAAAATGCTTAACAACTGGAACTCTCACCCACTTCTGATGGAAGTATAAACTGTAACAATCATACTGAAAACTCTTCAGCTGTTTCAACTAAAGCTGAAAATATGCATACCCCATGATCCTACAATTCTCTCAACATATATTCCACAAAAACATATAAGCATGCTCACACAATTCACATAATATATGTTGTAAGGACATTTATATCAGCAGTATTCATAATATTTCCTAACTGGAAACAAAACAAGTGTCTATCAACACTAGAATGGATTGAAAATGCTGTGGCAATGTTCTTGCATTGAAGCAATATACTGTATAAAGCAATAAAGATTAACAAACTATTTTTATGTTATACAACATTGATGAATCTCACAAGATAAGGCTAGGCAAAATAAGCCATGTACAAAAAAATACCAACCATATGGTTGCTTTAATATAAATTTGAGAAATAGGTAAAATTCTTTTTTTTTTTTTTTTTTTTTTTTTTGGTTGTCGATGGTTTATTGATAAAATCTTACAGCACAGCAGAAGTATTCAAACAGCTCCATGGGGTGTTTTGAAATTCATCCCAACTGTAGGCCGAGTGACCTGCAGGTTGGACAGACTGCCAAAGTCCAAGAGCTTCAGCATCTCTTTAGTGTCAGTATCAACTTCAATGATCTCCTGATCCAGGGCTGAGACCTCTGGAACATAATTTTCTCTCCTCTCTCTTTCCTCTTCCTGCAGTTTGATGGAGATGCCCCTCACGGGGCCCCTCTGAATCCGCTTCATCAGATGGGTGACATAGCCCGCTATTTTGTTTCAGAGCTTCTTGCTGGGGATAATGGCGATCTCCTCGCACTCAATGCTTATTGGTATGGAAGTCATTGCCCAGGCGCGTCTAGTACTTCTCCATGATGACCCGGGCTGCCTTCTTCACGGTCTTGGTTCAAACTGGGCCCATGTTGGTGGGTCCTTGGTGAAAGAAATAAAATTCATTTTAATGTGTTAGACTACAGTATACCTCTTAGAGGCATGCAATTATGAAAAAGGTACAACATGAGAGACCTTCTGAAGTTCTGTTCTCTTTTTTGATTTGGGTGTTAGTGACAAGGGCTGATTAATTTTATAAATATCATTGAGGTATATGTATGTATAAGCTTATCTGTATGTATATTATACAGCAACTTACAAAGTTGAAGTTAAACAATAGACTTGAGATAGAAAATCATGTATAGATGAATATCTATTACATGTTTAAACTAGCACTTTAAATTATTTGATATTTTTGGACTAGAGATGATAACAGAAGAATTTAATGTGAAAATCTACTAAATACTTTCCTCCAAGTTGAATAACAATATAATAAAATACTCTAGTAATAGTTGCAAATGTTTATAAGATGATTAACCATATTTTCCCATTTGATTCTTTCACTGCTATGATCATGATATCCCATATCATCATCATGTTTCTATTGCTACAAACTTAGAAAGTCTCCAAACAGGAAATGAGAATGAAGAGACTAGATTTTTAAACATTTATTTATTTTAGTGAGTCTATGCTGTTCCCTGGGGATTACCTCAGTCTTTTCTAAGTTTTCCCATCAGAATTTAGAATATCAAGGAAAACTGATACCAGAGTTATTTGCCTATAGTTTTAAGAATCCATATTACCTTGTTGAAAAATTGGAATTTAAGTCCTGGCTGGTGGCTCAGTGGATTGGTGCCGGCCTATGTGCCCAAAGGCCACTGGTTCAATTTTTCAGTCAGGGCACATAACCAGGTTGCAAGCCAGGTCTCCAGCCAAGTCTGTAGCTGGAGGCAGGTGAAAGGCAACCATACATTGATGTTTCTCTCCCTTTCTGCCTCCCTCCCTGCCCTTCTCTATAAAAATAATAAATAAAATAACTCTTAAAAAAAAAGAAAAATTAGAATTTATCCCTCTCCAGTGTTAGAAGGATTTCCATGATTTACCAAATAGTAATTAATCAGTATGATTTCCTTTCAATTTATATATGCAAAGAAATTTAAACTTGCATTTAATCAGCTAATCGTCCTGATCATCCATGCTTAGAGTAAAATAAATAATTTTGATATTTGTAATATTACAAGCTGTGCTTGTCCTTATGGGGATAAAAAGTCTTAATTATTGGCTATTGAGTTTTTGGGTTTTTTTTGTTTGCTTGTTTATTTGTTTGTTTTTAATGTTGTAAGGGTCCACGACATATTTTAAGGCTAAATTCAATTCCAACCTTTTGCCTTCACATTAAAGACTACCTAAACTGCTCTACATGAAGTTATTTAAATTTTTATTAGAGCTTTTGATTTTACTTTTCCCTCAGTAACTTACTCCCTTGCTTACAAACCTTGTGATCAAGAAATTTTCACGCCCTGGCTGGTAGCACAGTGAATAAAGGTGCCGGCCTGCGAACCCAAAGGTCGCAGGTTCGATTCCCCAGCCAGGGCACATAATCAGGTTGCAAACCAGGTCTCCAGTCAGGTCTGTGGCTGGAGGCAGGTGAAACACAACCATACATTGATGTTTCTCTCCCTCTCTGCCTCTCTCCCTTCCCCTTTTTCTAAAAATAATGAAATAAAATCTTTAAAAAAATACATAACTAAAAAAAAAAAAAAAAAAGGGCGGGGGAATGCAATATGAAAATTCTGCTCTTTACTTCCAACTATTCTAAATGATTTGTTAAATTTTCCCTAACCACCCTCTCCCATCACCTGCACATTCTTCTCTAACAAACACAATTTCTTTCTGTTCTCCCCTCTACTTCTAATGCCAACTATTGCCATGTATTCGCTAATATAAGCTGCCCTAAATGACCATAATGTATAAGCTAACATCAACAATGTAGGATCAGAAAGCTGATTCAGTGTCTTATTACTTAACTAAATTATTTAACTCTGTCAGCCACAATTTCCTAATCTACTAAATGCAAATAGCCCTTGCTGGTGGCTCAGTGAATTGGCACTGGCCTGCAAACCCAAAGATTGCTGGTTCAATTCCCAGTCAGGGCACATAACCAGGTTGCAAGCCAGGTCTCTAGCCAGGTCCGTAGCTGGAGGCAGGTAAAAGGCAACCATACATTGATGTTTCTCTCCCTCTCTGCCTCTCTCCCTTCCCTTCTCTCTGGAAATAATAAATAAAATATTTAAATATAAATAAATAAAATAAAAATAGAAAGACATAAATACAAATAATAGTATGTATAACTCCATAAGGTTATTATAAAGACTGTGATACAGAATATGGGATAAGCCCAGCATTTGATTGTACTAAAAGCTCAATAGTGTTATAATTATTTTTGTAGTAGTTTTTGTGGTTGCAAGTCATTGAAATGGCTGCATTGAAGAGGAAGGGCAGGGCAGAGTATTAGCATGACACATGGTAGAAGAATTTCAGAATTAGTGATTTGGATACACAATAATTGGGGTCACCCAGGGGCCACAGCTGCAGTGGTCTGTACTGTGGGCAATAATGGCTCACAACCCCAAATGTACTGCTTCTGTTCCAAGTTTCAAACTCAAGGAGGGAGCACCTCATTGTTTCAACATGGTTCTGGATATTTAGTACTTCTAGGTCAATGTGCCAAGAACAGGAGTAGACGGTATCACTGGGAGAAGTCCCCTCCTATGTATCAGGACAGGGGCACTGGGCAGGCACTCCTTTGGCACTGTCTTCTAATGTTACAGTTGCTACTACTACTCTTATAACTTTTGCTGCTATGGCTGTTACTACTGTCACCGCTACTCCTCCTTTGCTGAGTATTAGCAAGGTACTCTAGCACTTCATCTTGAATCAGTGAGAAGTCAGACAGTAAACACAACCAAAAACCTCACCCCACAAATCATTCCAGGTTGGAAATTGTCATTGCTACCCCTTGGGATACCATAAGGAAAGAAAAAAATCACATGAAGAGATATTTATTTGAAGGAATTTAACTTCATGAATTTAAAGAAGATATAATCCTATTCACAGACATAGAGCAAGGATAACTTTGAGGAATCCTTCACCAAACCTTTACTAATGATGCATAACGATAATAAACAGCTTCCAGAGACTTAGTTACACCTTTTAATTGGCACATTATTTCTGACTTTACCTAGCACACCCTAAACAACATTAAGTGTACACATCATTTCTGCCTCTGCCTGGCACAGTATCACAAGTACCTGTTTATAAAACAAGATTAAATTAAATTTAATTTATCCAATTTTTATTATATTCTTTCTTTAAATCATTATTCACTCAAACAAGTAAATTGCCATGGCAATTGTGCTGCTTTGAGTAAATATTGCCACACACATTCAGGAAATATTTACCTGAATAAATATTGGTAAAAATGATAAATAAATATTTACCTGAATATGTCATTATAAGGTATAATTATAATTAGAAAATATGAAATTAACATGATTGATCCAGTCTTTTCTATGTTCCCTAATTGAAGGGCAACTTGCTGGTGCACTCAGTGAAAAGAAACCAAGTTTAAGAGATATTGGAAAAACAAAAACTATGGCTGAATAAAATTATTTTGATGGACTAATCTTATTAAGAGCAACAGCACAAATATAGGGAAAGAAGAGCAGATGAATAAGAAATAATTCACAATTGAGTATATATGTGTCAGTGTGATGGCTAAAGCATTGACCTTAGAGTTGAACAGCCCTGAGGTACAATCCTAGCTCTGCCTCTTGTTGTGAATCCATGAACCAATTCCAAGGTGTATTTCAGCCCCTGTTTCAGCCTCCAGAGAACAGGCACAACAGTATCTCCTTCAAGTCACTACTCTGAGAAGGCAATGAATAAACAATGATTAGGGTCCAGCAGGGCACACAATGATTAGATCATTTCTTTCTCAAAACAAAAAAGGGGAAAACGACCTATTCTACAACTAAATTATATATATATAATTTAACCCTTATAGAAACACAAAACTGGTTATGATAAAATAGAACTTAAATTTTGTATTAAAAAATGTCAGGCATGGCATATCATTTGACTCTATAATGAAAACACAAATTAGGTAAAGCCTAATCTAAAGACACAGGCAAGATATTTTGTTCAAGGCCAAATGGAAGTCTTTGGTCAAATCAGAACAAAAGCCCAGGTTTCCTGACGTTTAGTTATGTGCTAAGATGTACTCTTTTCGTTAGCTCCAGGTGGCATCTGTTCCCAGGTTTTGGATGCTTGCTGTAATTAGCCCTTCCATTTGAACTTGGATAGCAGATTAGCAACAAAGACAAGTAGGCAGAAAATAAAAAATAGCGCTGTGTTAGAGCAGACACAATGTGCTGCTTACGTGAAAAATGAAATGACAACTGAGTAAGTGGAGAACAATCTGCATACTAGGTAAAGGAATTGCAACAGTGGCAGTTGACCTGGATTTTAGGAGGAGAAAAAAGAAAAAGATGTGTATGTGGAAAAAAACCAACACCCAGTGTAACTCACGTTGCCAGTAGAGCATGGGCCAATCACTCCCCTATGTTGATGTCTCTATTTCCCATTCCAGCCCATTCAATCTCAGTGCACTAGCTTAGTTACAACTAAAGAAGCCAATGGACTCAGAGCATGTCATAGCTAAAAATATACAAAATAGATGAATAAAGGAAAAAACCCTAAGTTCTTCCCCCCAAATATTGATGGAGATCATGCCATGAAGCTCCTGAAGAAAAAAATATAAAAGAAGATTATTGTGAGGCGAAAGGAATCAGGAAGAGGAGGAAAGAGAAGTAAGCGTAGAAAAGTAGAAAGGAAAGGCCTTTCCTAGGATTTGTCCTACACATGTGCACTTATTTTATTCTGAAGAGTGTTGCTACAGAACCCAGCAGGGGTAAACTATTATTTATCTCTGGTTATTAGCCAAGTCTAAATTTTGTAACAGAAGTAACAAAAGATATTCTTTACATCTAATTAGACATAAAGATTAGAACAATGTTCTTGAGAAAGGATGCTTTTAAGATGCTTTTTTTGGAATTGAAATAGTAACAACATTTGTTTTGTGTGGTAAACAGAAGCCTTTTTGGCAGTGCAGTTGCTTTCATTTTGAAACTGCCAGGAATTATTTGCTTATCTATGGAATTTCAACTACTTTCCCTGCCTGTGAGTCATATGGATGCTAATGTAGAATAAACAGGGCTGCATGTGAGAACACTGGGGCTTACTGTGGCCATGAGACAGCTCTCTCCTACACACACACACACACACACACACACACACACACACACACATACAGAGTTTGGTATTCACAACACTTCAGTAGAAAAAGGGGGTGAATGAAGAAAAGGAAACAGAGATGTAAAGGGAGAGAAAAAGAAAAACATGGGAATATTGCCAAAAGTGACGTGCATTGAGAGGAGGAAAGGAAGAGCAATGTCAGAGAGGATGAAAATTCCTAGAGGTAAAATCAAGGCAGAAGGGAAAAGTGTCAGTTTTTTTTTTTTTTTTTTTTAAAGGAGATACAAGAAAGGGTTAGGTAGACAGAGCAACAACATTGAAAGTGAAGGGAACAACGAGAAAAATAAGAAAAAAGATGTTGCGAATCGAGACCAGCCTGATATAATTTGGGTACTGCAGAGTTGTCTAAATGATAATGGTATTTGATAATGTGATGTGTATTTAGAGTTGTTTCCAGTTCTCTATGATTATTTATTATACAGGATTATCCAGATTTTCTGGGGTTTATCACCACAGGCATATAGGATTAACAGCCTGATGAGGTAAAGAATTATTCTCCAATTCAATTTTTAGGCTTGTATAAATAACATTCTTCTTAACTTCCCTCAGCATGGTATATACAGTGTAAAATGTAATAACCAGGGAAAGATAGGGTATATATATGTATGTGTATACATTTATCTATCAATATCTAGAATTCTTCAATCTAGACTTGAAATAAACAAAAGTACTAGGTTCAGGCAAATTCATTAAATTAGCAACTATTAGTACTTAGTTACTGAGAATTCAGCAAAAAGGATGTAGACACAGCCTGTGCCTCATAGAGCTGAGAGTCCTGCACGTGAACTGTGTGGGAAATGGTGTGACAGAGGAAGTAACAGAGCTAGAAAAAGCATGTATCCAGAGACCCAACTCAGTTCAAGTGGAAAGTAATGTCTGATTTGAAACTAACCAGATAAAAATGGAAAGGATGAGTTGGGGTGTTGCAAAGAAACAAAAAGCTTCAAGACAGAATACATAATAAAGGAATGGTCTCTTTGCTTTACCATATGTTTTACTCTGTGCCTGAGAGTAGGCACAGGATGAAAGCAAGAGGAGGGGCATTACAGGGAAAAGCAGAGCATGCTGTGAAGGGACTTACGCATTTGCTGTGGAGTTAGGGCTCTCTAACTCAGGCAATAAAAAGCTTTTGAAAAGTTGTTCAATGGGGATGCACACTATGAAATTCTTTCTTAATATCACTCTTTGGAAAGTGGATGAGAAGTGGGAAAAATTGGTGTGTCAAGAAGTTCAGTTAAGATGTTTTTATATAACAGATATAATAGAAGATGGTGATCTGGACCATGGTAGTAACAGTGAGGTGAGAGAGAAGGGTCTGGATTCTCAAGATTTAACTTGAAGAATTAATTGGATTTAATAGAGTTGGAGAGATTAAGGTGGTGCCTAGAGTCAATCTGTTCAGCTAGGCAGATGGTGTTGCTTTTCACTAATCTAGAATTAGGGAATAAAAAAAAAAGAGTCCCAAGTCAAGAAGTTATAGGAATGCCAAACTTCTTGATACCAAGTGGCACAAACAGTAAGAGTTTTGTTGACTGGAATGAGTCCTATGTCTTCTGAGTGTCTCCTTATAGAAACATATTAAACTTATTAAACAAATTCAATACAGGTTTATTGAATAAATAGTAGAATTCCAGAATGCATGTGAGGAAATAAATGAATAAATAAATGATTAAATGAAAGAGTGAGTCAATGGATGAGAGAAAACTCATGGAAAGAGTGAGACAAAGGTAATAAATGTTACACTTAAAATGGAGCCAGCCTCCTACTTTCAGGAATCTAGTGTTCAAGATGCTTCATGAAGAACAAAAATAAAATCTGCAACAGAAACAGTGCTGAGGCCTGACAAAGCTTCATTTGGGAATGAAGTAGGTTAGCATGCATTATAGGTATTGATTTTTCCCAGGGCCATGAACAGTTATAAATAATGGTATCCTCTTTAATACTTTAAAGAGCCTAATTTAGACTCCAGACTCTGTCATAATGAATGTTGACTTTTATTTTACTATTTCCTTGGATGCATATATGGTTATTTAATGGACATTTTAGTATAATTTGTTAGACAAATAAAGTAGCAAATGGTTTCATTTTTTTCTTTCTCTTTAAATTAGATTTTATTGATTATGCTGTGACAGTTGTCCCAATTTCCCCCTTTAACCCCCTCCACCCAGCACCTCACACTCCCTCCAGCAATCTCTATACCATCGTTCATGTCCATGGGTCACGAGTATAAGTTCTTTGGCTACTCCATTTCCTATACTGTACTTTACATCCCCATGGCTATTCTGTAACTACCTGTTTGTACTTATTAATCCCTTCACCTCTTCACCCATTCCCACACAGCCCCCTCCCATGTGGCAACCATCAAAACTCTCTTTGTATTCATGATTCTGTCTGTTTTTGCTTGTTTGCTTAGTTTGTTTTTTAGGTTCAATTACTGATAGATTTGCATTTTTTTTGCCATTTTATTGTTCATAGTTTTCATCTTCTTCTTTTTTTTTTTTTTTTTTTTTATAAATAAATCCCTTTAACATTTTATGTAATGATGGTTTGATGATGATGAACTCCTTAAGTTTGTCCTTGTCTGGGAAACTCTTGATCTGTCCTTTGATTCTAAACGGTAGCTTTGCTGGGTAGAGCAGTAGGTCCCTACTTTTCACCACTTTGACTATTTTTGGCAATCCCCTCTAGCCTTCAAAGTTTCCTTTGAGAAATCAGCTGACAGTCTTATGGGAACTTTCCTGTAAGTAACTCTGCTTTTCTTCTGCTGTTTTTAAGATTATCTATTTTTAACCTTTGGCATTTTAATTATGATGTGTCTTTAAGTGGGCCTCTTTCTAACTTGTTAGGGACTCTGTGCTTCTTGGACTTGCATGTCTACTTCCTTCAACAAATTAGGGAAATTTTCTTTCATTATTTTTTTTTCAAACAGAGTTCCAATTTCTTGTTCTTTCTCTTCTCCTGGCACCCCTATGATGTAAATGTTGGAATACTTGAGGTTGTCCCAGAGGCTGTTTACACTACCCTCATTTTTTTGTTTTGTTTTGTTTTTGGATCCTTTTTTCTTCTTGTTGTTCTGGTTGGTTGTTTATTGCTGTCTTATGTTCTAACTCATAGATTTGATTCTTGGCTTCATCCATCCTACTGTTATTTCTTTATAAATAGTTCTTTTTTTTTTTTTTCTTTAAACATGATTTCATTTTTAAAAAGATTTTATTTATTATTTTTAGAGAGAGGATAAGGGAGAGAAGCAGAGAGGGAGAGGGACATCAATGTATGGTTGTCTTTCACTTGCCTTCAGCTACAAACCTGGCTGGAGACCTGGGTTGCAACCTGGTTATGTGTGCCCTGGCTAGGAATTGAACCAGTTACCTTTAGGTTCACAGCGATCCTTAGGGTAAGGCCAGTGCCTTATCCACTGTGCCACCAGCCAGGGCTATAAATAGTTCTTTATTTCAATTAGTGTATTCTTCATTTTTGACTGGATATTTTTTATGCTGTTGAGGTCCTCACTAAGTTCCTTGAGCATCTTATAACCAGTGTTTTTACTCTGCATCTGAAAGATTTCATATCTCCATTTTGTTTAGTTCCTTTGTTTGAGGGTTTTTTTTTTGTTGTTTTTTTTTTAAGATTTTATTAGTTTTAGAGAGAGGGGAGGGAGAAAGGCAGAGAAGGAGAGAGACATCAATGTATGGTTGCCTTTTTCACTTGCCTCCAGCTATGGGCCTAGCTGGAGACCTGGCTTGCAACCTCATTATGTGTTCTGGCTGGGGAATTGAACTAGTAACATTTGGGTTCTCAGGCCAGTGCCTTATCCACTGTGCCACCAGCCAGGGCCTCTTTTTTTGAGTTTTGACCTATTCTTTCATTTGGGCCATATTTCTTTGTCTTCTCATTCTGTCACTCTTCCTCTATTTGTTTACATATATGAATATTAGGTAGAGCTGCTATGACTCCCTGTCTTGGTAGCATAGCCTAATGTCATAGGTGTCCTATAGGGTCTAGCCTCCCTATCACTTACTCTATGTACTTGAAGTGCACCCTTCATGTGGACTGAGTACATCCTTTTGTAGTTGAACCTTGATTTCTGTTGACAGTTGCTTGCTATTGCAAGGACTGCCTGTGACCACTGATCACAAACTTCTACCCTCCATGGAGGATCAGCTATGTAGAGGCAGGGTGTTGGTTCTCTGACATGGTCTGTAGCTGTCCACTAGGTAAACAAACCCTGGGGTTTCCTGGTTGGTGCAGGCCAAGGTCAGCCTAGACCTGTGTTCTGACTGGGGCAACTCTTCATGAGCTATAAAGCCATCTGAGATGACAGCTACTTATGCTGGGCTTGGAGATTCTCAGGAGGAGCCAAGCTGTGAATATAGACTGGCTGCTGCTAGTGCTGGGCCTGGACCACATTGCAAGAGTTACGGAGGTTGGGGGCCCACTAAGGCTGGTTGTTGCTTGTTTGAGAGGATTAAGGAAGTTGTGAAGTTATGAGCCAAGACTAGCCATTCACATGGAACTGTCACAGTTAACAATTTGGGTGGGCCTGTAAATTGAGTGGAACTGAGTTTTAAGGGATCCCCAGGGCAGGGCAAACAGTGTTAGCCAGGTTGATGGAGTTTCAGATAGGGCACCTGCCTGCCACTCTCTGGCTTTTTGAGAGGAGGGTGCAGGAGAGCAACAATGGCCTCTGTCCAGCTCTCTTTCTGGAAGGAAGCTGCTTTCCAACTCCCATTTTGATGCCAGACACTTCAGTTTCTCCCTGAATGCCATGGGTGCCTTTTAAGCTGCTACCCCAGTGCTAGAACTTGGAGGGAATGAGTCTGTTTGTGTAAGTTTGCATGTGGGTTCTTTAAGCAGAACTGTTTGCTGCTCCAGAAGCTTTTTCCACCACCTCAATCCCTGCTGGGTTTTGCTGCCAGCAATTATGGGGATTTAGCTTCTTGGAACTGGAATCCTGGGCTAGTGGGCCTGGTATATGGCTGGGACTCCTCACTCATGACTTTTTATCTACCACACATGGATGTGAGACCAGCCCATTCTATATCCCCATCCCACCTACCAATCTGGGTGAAAGTGGTTTCTTGAGTTCTATAGTTGTCAGACTTACATTCAACTCAATTTCTGACAGGTCTGAGTGATGGTTGTTCTATGTTTTCCTTGTAATTTTGGAATGGTTGTGCAAGGAGGCAAGCTGTGTTTATCTACTCTGTCATCATGACCAGAAGTCCAAGGATGCACTTGGAAAATGGTTTTGTTTTTACCCCTAGAATCAGAACTCTCTGGCAGTTTTAAGATCAAAACAGTGAAAATAAATAGCAGGATCTAATAAGAATTCATTCTTAACTTGCTACATTTTAGTGCTTCTTTGGCCACACATACTTTTTCACACATGTAACTGGGGTGGAGAAGTGGGTACCAGTCAGTGTTTGCTAAATGATCAGATCATCCCCTAAATGAATCCTTCTACCCTTATATAGTGCCTTCGATGCAACTCAGGAACTCATTACTCACTCAGCTCAGCTGTCAGCATATTTCATAACTGAATGGAGACAGCTCTAGTGCTAAAAGATAGGATGCTTTAGCTGATAGCAATATCAATATGTAAGGTAAGAATTTTGTAATCTGTTGGAAAAAGGTAAAATCTGAGGAGCACACTCTGGAACATCTGCGTCTGAGTTAATGGCAGAACAAACATGATAGTTTCTATGCTTAAATTACCCTGTCAATTCTATATAAAAATTAATTTTTAGTAAAAATGGTAAAGTTCCAGTCTCTGTTATTCAGAACTCCCAGAAATTAATAGAAATTTGAGTTCTTAAATTATTACCTATTAAAGAAAACATTAAAAATACAAGAACCTAGAAAGCATTTACTCCAATTTCATCATGGTATGTCATTTGACTTTTACAAACTCTTTTCCTCATCTTTAAATGGAAATAAAACTCTATCTTTTGAGACTATTAAAGGTTAGATGGGTTAATGTATGTTAACATTTAACAAATATGATATTGACTCATGTGAGGTGGGCAACATAGCTGCTTTTTAAAAAACTGGTTGAACTCTCTGGGAATCTGGCCAGAAACACTTTTTCTCCTAACTAGTTCCTTCAAACATGTCCTTTTGCATCTCTTTTCTGGTTTTAGACAACACCTTGAGTGATTCCTTCAGCTTTCTGGTTGCATTCATTCATGAGAGAAAAATCACATGCTAGTAACTGGGAATTCACTTTCAGATATTACAGGACCTTCTCTAGCCTCAATCAGAGCTGCAGTTTCAAACCTGGTTGTTTATCCTCACATCTATTTCTGTAGATCCCAGGCTTGAAAACCTTTCTAGGAAAGGTGAGCTTTTACTCTTTCTTCTTCATTCACTTTTTCTTCTTTTTTCCTTTTATTTGTTCTTTTTCTCTCTAATGATGCTTGGTCCTCTTCCTCCTCCATTGTATAGGTACTCAAGAGGCAGCATAGGACAAAGTGCTCTTGTAATGACCATTTGTTTCCTCAGGGTGGCCAATGCCTAACTGCCTTTCCTGGAGAGCTCATTCCCCACTCTTTTGTAGGCCCTGCAGTAACCTACCTATCATATGATTTCTTTGGACAGCAAAGCCATACCAAACTGACCTCATACAGTATCACACTGCTACTATTTATCTCTGACTACCAGCAAACATTCCTATAGGTTCAGACCTCTAGGGACCCCTTGCTAAGGCAGGCTAGCCTCACAGGCATAGTTCTGTCAATATATCTTGAGCCAAGTTACGTTTTGAGGTGCTCAATTAGCCCACAGAAAACTCACGTGTTCTTGTCATACCAAAAAGTAAGTTTCCAGCAGCTTTTCACTGCCCTTATAGAGATTAAATAGTGAGAGAATAAGTAAAAGGAGTTTCTAAATCCCAGAAGAGTTTTTTTCAAGCACAGCATTATTAACACTGTGGTTTAGGTCTTCTGTTTGTTTGTTTGAGAAGACAGGACTCTACATTGTAGGATGTTTAACAGCATCCCTGCTCTACACCGACTAGATGCTAGAAGCTTCCCTTCCCCTTGAGGTATGAAAACCAAATGTTTTCATATATTGTCTACGGAACAGATCACCCCTAGCTGAGAACCACTGCTAGTGATGGTAACTAACTGCAGCTGGGAGCTCTCTCTAGAACGTGAAGGTGTTTTGGTTTGCTGCAGTCCTTAGCTATGAGGTTTTACTTACAAAACTTGAGACAACAGAAAAAGCCCATGTAGTTCTTCTAGTTCTCCACCCCCTACCTCCATTGATTTAGTGGGCACTCATTCTTCATGCACTAAATACATATCTATGTTCTGCTTTGTATCAGATACTATCATAAATGTGACTTAAGGATGGATTATTTAAGGCTATTTTGTATACAGAAACAGAACCTAAGGACTTCTGTAATAAAAGTGATGGTCTTCATGTCATTTCTCTCTGAAATCCTCAAGATATATACATGTGGATTGGTTGTTCTCTCAATTATGCTTTGAGAAAAATAGCTTATTACCAACTCAGATTCTCAAGTTAGCATCCAGACCATCCAACAATAAAACACAAAGCATTAACTGCCTGTGGTGACTTTACCTAAGCAAAATTAGCCAAAAGATGAAAAAAATTTAAATAATTTTATTATTTTTATTTTTAGAGGGAAGGGAAGAGAGAGAGGCAGAAGGGGATAGAGAAATTAATGTATGGTTGCCTTTTTTAACCTGCCTCCAGCTACAGACCTGGCTGGAGACCTGGCTTACAACTTGGTTATGTGCCCTGGTTGGGGAATCAAACCAGTGACCGTTGGGTTCACAGGCTGGTGACTTATCCACTGTGCCACCAGCCAGGGCAAGAAGAAAATTTTTTATCTTCAGAGATAGGAAACATAAATCTTCATAGTCTCTTAAGATGACAGATATTTAAAAAATAAAGTCTAATTAGACATGTAAGAAGCTTTTCTTCTAAATAACACAGCAATTGGACAGCACTTGGTAGAATAATCTGGTTCCAAAGATGGTGTAAAAATATAACTCAAGTGTTTTACAAGTTAATCTTGCTACAATATATCTAAAATACTATCATTTAACATGTAATAATTATGTAAGCTATTGGCATATTTTAATTTTTTTTGTATTAACTCTTCAAAATCCAGTATGTACTTTATGTGTAAAATATGTATGGGTGTAAATGTATTTTTGCATGTGTTTGGTAATATTTCAATTTATATTACTTAAAAAAGTAATTCTTGAAATGAATTAATGTAGGCATTTTGGAATAACAAAAATAAAACTTTGTATTAATATGATTTGAGAAACTGACAGAAGGCAGTAATTAAACGGTGAATTTTCTGGATGTGAAAGGAAATAAAGAGTACACATTAGTAGTTACAGAATAGAGACGGGGATTAAGAAGAATAAAGGAAATAGAGAAGCCAAAGAACTTATATACATGACTCATGGACATGAACTAAGGGGGCATTACTGGAGGGAATGGGGTACTGGGTGGAGGGGGGCAAAGGGGAAAAATTGGGACAACTGTAATAGCAAAATAAATAAAATATATTAAAAGAGAGAGAATAAAAACACAACCCATATATATCAAGTATATACATATATCAAGTATCCGTGGGATTACTTAGCTAAAAAGAACAAAAACTAGTGGGACTATAATTTTGAAATATTTCTTCTTCCTCCAATTTCTCCCTTTGTTCAATTGCATTTTCTTAATTTTAGATTAGAAAGGTTAAATTAATGAAACTTTTCTTCTTTGGAAATGAACCTATTACTTACTTCATAATCTCTTTACCTCTTTGCCAACCACTGACCAGCTCCCATGTTGATTCCTTCATTCTCCTTCTCTTTTGCTTCTGTTGAAATGTATAACATTTTTAGGTGTCCTATAGTCCCAGGTCCATATCTTAAGTACCCTTACAGGATTACTTTGTAAACTCAGGAAGCCTAAGATTTCATTTCTTTAAAGTAGAACATTTGCCTTATATGGTTTTTATATTAAATAAATGAATTAATGAAAGAGTCACATAATACAGAAGTACAGAATTCAGTTTAGTTGTTTTTGTACACTGTAATCTGAACAATGTCAGACCAATAAAAATGCATAAATATGAATAGAGAATAAATGCAAGAATACATTTTGTTATTAACTGATTATTTGGGATGGTAGAAAATGAATATTTATCCTTTTCATTGTTCTGTTTTCCAATTTCTATATAATTAATATTTAATTTCCTAATGAAAAATATAAACTTCATGAAAAAAGAAACAAAACTTTCTAGATTAAAAGAAATTCAAATGTTCTCATTAATGAAAGCAAAGTTTACTGGATTAACCAGTAAATCAGTGAAATAACCTTTACATAAAATAAGATAATGTTCTTCATTATTCCTCCATGAACTGTTGTCTTGCCTACATTATGGACAGAACAAGCCCGACTGGTGCCCATGAAATATGTATTTAGGGTCTGTCTAGAGCTATAACTTTGGGCTTTTTGACATAAAAATCTGGTATTTTTGCACATGACTTTAGCTAGTTTCATGATCATAGCATTAACTACTCATTTTGTAAATAAGTCAATTATTCTTATACACAAACACTAAATAGTATTATAATGTGGCTTAGACATGTCTTTTTCTCTAGGAAAAGTACAAAACTATTATCAATAGTTAAGAATCTAGATTCACCACTCTTCCAATCAGTTCACCTTTCCTCTATTGATGACCTGTAGGTTTCTTTAGTATGGCAGCTATGAAAGCCTGTCCACATACTGCAATGCAATTTTACTTCAGAATCATACAAACCCTACTTAAACTATTGCAGAATTCTCTCCCCTGCTATCCCCCAGCAGTGACCTTCAAAGAGTAATTGAAGACTTCAGTCAAGAACTTTATTCCTCTATTGCAGTTAGTCATTCACATATCCATTTTCCTGAAACGTGTTATTTTTTTATCTTTCAAGACAAGGGACATGTTTCAATATTTTTGTATCGCTAAATCATTTGCTCAAACATAAGACATGTTCAATTATAAATACTTGAATGAGTGTACAAATGAATAGATGAATGAATGAATGCTTTAAAAAGATTATCTAGCCCTAGTTTCCACTGACTTTTAGTACACTTGCCATACATGGTCTGTCAGACTTTCTCTGGCTCTCCTTGTACTGTGACAAGACACTTAGGACTGTCATCATCTTCACTGGATTTCAGAATTCAGGTCTAGCTTAAGCTTGGGCCCCTTTTGTTTGCTCGCTTTCTGTTTTTCCTATGTTGAACACATCACACTAGTGTAGCTTTCTGTGAAGTCTTTTCCAAATGAAAATCCTAAAGAGCACCACTTTGGGCATAGCTCATCCTCATTTACACTGATTTCAGCTGTCTCTAGGAAACATCCAAACTACTTGGTCTATAGATCAGGAACAAACTCCCAGTTCCCATCTCCATGCCTTATCACTTATCCATTTATTCTTATGTTCATAAAATGTTTATTGTACACCTATTCTCTTCCTGACACTATGCTGGTTTCTTGCAGATAAGAATTTTGACTTTCTCAGAGTGTAGAGCCCAGAGGCTAACATGTAACAGTATTTTAAACTAATGCTCTTCCTGGTTTCTCTTTAAACTAAGAAACCAAACAGGTATGAGGTTACCAACATAAGGAAGATACAGATCCTCCCCCATATGCAGAATTTATAATGAGGCTGAAGAAGCAGCATAAGTACCTCACAGATAAAAGTAATTTAAAAGTCAGACTTCCACTTCTGGCCATTATAAAATAAGTTGTTAAGAACAACAATTAGCACAAGAATGTGATACCTGAGAGGAGGGAAAGACACAAGATGAACTCTATGCAGGGCTTTGTTCCTGGAGGTACTTTCCATACTGTAGTGGAGGGCGGGGAATTCCAAGCAGAGCTATGTGGTCTTGCTGAGTTAAGGAGACAGAGATTAGAGTTTGGAGAAGCTGAGGTGGCTAGAATTTGCAGGGCAAAGTACCAGAGAGGAGGGAGCTATGCAGAGAAAGAGCTCCAGATAACTGCATGGGGATCCTCTGGAGTCTTGGGTGGAACAATGTGCTATGCTTATGTAAGGTAAAGCTCCATGAGGCAGGAAAGGAACAATCACCAGAGGGATTTAGCTGAACAATTCCCAGAGCTCACATAGGGCTGGGAGATATTAAAACTCCAATATAATGAGAATTGCTGAAAATTAAGACATTCAGTAGAAACTCCAGAAGGGTCACATCTTAATAGTAAACTAACTAGCCCTAGATTATGGGCCACTGTAAGAACACCAGAAGAAAACTTTAAAAACATTGAAATTGATCAAGCTGAGCTGTTGTTACTTAGCTGCTAGAAAAACAAATTTCAATTTGTACTCTTTAAAAGAAAACAACAAATTTGCAAAAATCAGTTTGAGATTCATAATGTAGAATACTCATAAACAAATAATACCAGGACTTCTGTTTATACCCTCAAAGGGAGCAACTGCTATGGGAATATCTTCCCACAGGAAAAAAAAATGCTAAAAACAGTAAGAAATATATAGAACATAACTGTTTCTCGGGATTGTCAGGTAAAATATTTAATGCAAGTTAGATATGATAAACAATTTTAGTGTTTGTATGTCTCATGCAACATGTGAGACCTACTGATACTAAATATTGTTGCTTACTTAAAATTCAAATTTAGATACTTATCCTGTATTTTTATATGCTGAATTTAGCAAATGCTATGTACATTGGAAAACACAGGGTTGTGACTATTGAAAGGAGGAAAAATAATGATGTTAGCTCAATAGCTGTCCCAGTTTTCAGGTTAGAGGCAATTCTGGACTATGGTTCAGGATAAAAGAACCCAAATATACCTTAGAAAATCCGAACCAAAATGGGCTTTTAGACAAAAATTAGAGTTCAGTGAGTCCAAGATAGCTAAACATTATAGGACACAGTAGTGTGGAGGAGAGAGCTATCTGGAAATAGCTCTCCAAATCTATTAGCCACTGAGTGCTTGACTGTGACTGCTTAACATAAAATTGTATAAGGTGAGGAAAATAACTATTGAAAAAAGAAAAGTTAATCCTGGCTGGTGGCACAGTGGATAGGCGACGGCCTGCCAACCCAAAGGTTGCTGGTTTGATTTCCAGGGCACACATAACCCAGTTGCAAGCCAGGTCTCCAGCCCGGTCCATGGCTGGGGGCAGGTGAAAGGCAACCATACATTGATGTTTCTCTATCTCTCTTCCTATCTCCCTACCCCATCTCTGGAAATAATAAGTAAAATCTTAAAAAACAAACAGACAAACAACCAAACAAAAAAACAAAAACAAAAAAAAAAAGAAAAATTATCAAGGGACTATAAGCTAAATAATTTCCAGAATTCACAAGGATCAGAATTTCTACCAACAGGAGTGGAAAGATTCCAATTAAGTCCATGGGACTTATAGCAAAGACCCCAGAATGATGAATAGTGGGGATAAACTAACACTATAGTAAATTTTACTCTAAAGGTATCACAAAAAGATAAACTATAAGCCTAAAAAGAATCAAATTCATATACAAATATCTTACTTGTTGGCCAGAACAAAGGCTAACATTGAATACCATAAAACTTATTGCTCAGCAATGTAAAATTAACAATTGCAAGCATTTAATGAAATATTATTGGGCATGAAAGAAACAAGAAAATGTTATCTATTACCAAGAGAAAAAGCAGTCAATACAAACAGACTAAAAATGACAGAGATGATGCAATTAGCAGTCAGGGCTTTTCAAAAGCTTTGTACTTATAAATACCTCCATCTATAAAAGGCTGTACCATTAATATGATGAAGAGATAAATGAAAGCTATTTTTTAAAAGAGATACATAAGCCAAAAAATATAATGTCTGGAAAAAATTCCTGGATATGCTTAATAAAAAAATAAGTATAAAAGTAGAATTTGAAGATTGATGAATTTGAAGATTTAGTGATAGAAAATATCCAAACAAAGCCACAGGAAAAAGGGGAGACTTGATGACATGTGTGCTAATATCAAGCAATCTAATCCATAAGCAATTAGCCTCCCAGGACAGAAGTTACAGGGTTACAGAAAACAAGAATTTGAAGAAATTATGACTAAAATGATCTAAACTTAATAAGAAATGCAAACCTGTAAATCCAAGATGAACAAATCCCAAAGAGGAGAACTGCAGAGAAAACCACATTCAGGCACAATATAATCAAGTTGCTGAATATTAGGGATAAATAAAAAGTATTAAAATTAGCCAGAGGTAAAAGAAACACACAGTAAATGAGGAAAAAGAGTTAAAAAGTTCTCCTGATTTCTTGTTAGCAAAATGAAAATCGTAAGATAATGGAACAACATCTATATGCTGAAAGGAAAAATCAAACTGTCAGCTTAGAATTTTATATCTAAAAAAAATCTTCATAAGTATAGGTAGCCAAAAACTTTTAAAGAAATATAAAAGGTGAGGGAATTCACCAAATGAACTTGTAACATGAAAAATATTTAAATTCTTCAGGTAGAAAGAAGCTTATACCAGATATAAACTCAGATCTACAAAAAGAATGAAGAGCACCAAAATGATCAATGTATGGGTAAATATAGACAATGTATTTTTCATATTTTTATTTTGAAAACTAATTGGGATGTGAGACTTCTAGAATGGCAGAATATCAAATTCTCTTTCCAATAAGCAATGATAAAACTGGGTAAAAATATCTAAAACAGTAATTTCAGGACTTTGGAAACCAGCCATGAGCATATAATAAATTTAGAAATGTTTATTCAAGAAAAGCTACTGAACTTCGGGTAAGAACAATGGGATAGGTGGTATTTTAGGATAAGGAGGCTATCACATAGTTGTCTCCTAGTTTTATTAGAATGATAATTCTACCATAGAAAGGTAAGCTCTGAAAAATGGAGGCTTTGCTGCCAGAGGTAGTTGACTTGATTTTTAACCCTATGTAGCTGTATAACCATAAATATAATAGAAAGACCCCATGCAATGAGAAAATTGTAGTATGCTTTAAGGTGCCTATGCTTATTTTAGTGGTCTGAGAAGTTGTGTATATTTATAAGGTTGTATACAGGATCAGAAGAGAATGGAAGAAGAACTAGCCAGCTATTATTTTAAAATATTTTGTTTTTTTCATTTTCTCTTTAGCCGTTTTCTGGGAGACCTTTATGCATATATTCGTTGTTTCCCATAGAACTCTAAGGCTCTGCTGCTTTTTCTTCAATTATTTTCTTTTCTGTTTTTTAAAAATAATTTTAATTTTTTTTATTATTATTTTCAAAGAGAAGGACAGGGAAGGAAGAAGAAAGGGAGAGAAATATCAATGTAATGGTTGCCTTTCACTTGCCTCCAGCTACGGACCTGGCTAGAGACTTGGCTGGAGACCTGGTTATGTGCCCCGGCTGAGAATAAAACCAGCAACCTTTGGGTTTGCAGGTTGGCACCTTATCCACTGTGCCACCTGCCAGGGCTTTTTTTTCTGTTTAATTTTGCTTTTCTTTGTTTGCTTTTTTCTCTTATCATTTCAAATATGCTGTTGAGTCCCTAGTAAATTTTTATTTCCATTTTATTTTTATCTCCAAAATTTCTACTTGGTTCCATTTAACAATTTACATCTCTATGGATAATTGTAAATTATTACATTAATAGAATTAATGACAAAAATGCTTATTTCTTTTCAATAGACTGGAAATCCAGTACCAATGGGGGGGGGTGCTCTAAACAAATTAGGAGTATAAGGGATTTTCCTCAACCTGATAAAGAGCATATATGAAAATATCTACAGCTAACATTATAGTTAATGTGAAAGATTGAACATTTTCTCTTAAGATTGGGAACAGGCAAGGATGTTCACTCTCATTGTTCTATTCAACCTTATCCTGGACCCCAGCCAGTGTAATAAGGCAATATAACTAAATTAATGGAATAGATATTAGAAAGGAATACTATCTTTATATGTAAGCAAGCATGACACTGTATGTAGAAAATACTAAGGAATCTATATTTAAAAACGTTAAAACAAACATATTAGTTCAGCAAGGTCAAAGGAGCCAAGATAAACATGGAAACATGAATTAAATTTCTACACATTAGCATTGAACCACCAATATATGAAATTAAGATCACAATTTCATTTATAAAAGCTCAAAAACTGAAAAAATAATATGATTAAGCTTAATGAAAATGTACAGTTCCTATACACTGAAAACTACAAGATGTTGTTGAGAGAAATGAAAAAAGATACAAATCAATGTAGAAACATTCTGTGTTTATCTTCAATATTATTAAGGTAGCAGTTCTCCTCAAATTAATCTATTGATTCAAAGTAATATCTATCAAAATATCAGCAGGTTTTTTTTTCAGAAATTGACAAGCTATTCCTAAAATTTATATTGAAGTGCAAAGGATGGAAAATGACTAAAACCATTTTGAAAAATAATAAAGTTGGATGACTTATCTTTTCAATTTCAAAACTTATTATCACTATACAGTAATCAAAATAATGTGGCATTGGCAAAAGAAGATATTTATAAATAGAAATGATTAGAAGTGCAGAAGTAAATCATTATATTTATGGTTAATTGATCATTAATGAAGGTGTCAAGGCAATCC
This sequence comes from Noctilio leporinus, assembly GCA_004026585.1. Classification (NCBI taxonomy): domain Eukaryota; kingdom Metazoa; phylum Chordata; class Mammalia; order Chiroptera; family Noctilionidae; genus Noctilio; species Noctilio leporinus. The sequence goes on from PVIW01003362.1 coordinate 167,735, forward strand.
AATGAGGGGAAAAATAGTCTTTTCAACAAACAGCACTGAAACAATTGAATAGCTACATGTAAAAAGATGAATTTTGACCCTTACTCATACCATACACAAAAATTAACTCAAAATGGATAATACTCAAAAATGTAAGAGCTGAAACTATTATTCTTTTGAAAGAATGCATAGGAAAGATTATCTCATGACCTTGGGTTAGGCAAAGAGTTCTTAGATATAATACAATACCCAGATCATGATCCATAAAGAAAAATTGGATATCATGACATTGAAGTTTTTGTGCTTCAACGAAGTTAAAATGTAGACTAGGAGAAAATTTTTGCAGATAATATGTTTGATAAACACCTTGTACCTATAATATGTAAGTAACCCTTACAACTCAATAATAGAAAGATAAATAACTAAATGAAAATATATATATGCATGACAAGCTGTTCTCACTTTTATAAACTTGAATAAATACCCCTCAAGGATCTCTTGCTCTTCAAAATCTTATGGGATATTTATTTTCCATATCATTCATTTGGCACTTGTTATCTAACATGTGTTTTAAACTGTCTTTATATATACACGCCCTTACTATTTAACTGGTCTATAAATTTGGAAAGATCACGCAATAGTGCCATAATTCTTTGAGGGAGCAGAGCCTGGCATACCGCACTGCACACAGTAGCTATTTAATAGTGATGATTAGGAAATCAGAAGACTGCAAGAGCTCTAACATAGCTTTTTCTATGAGAGATCAAATGTAAAACCTCTTATAACTCATGTCTATATTTTTATCTTCATACTTACAAAGAGGAACTTTTCAGAGTTTCCTTTGTGAATTCTGCTATGCTATGTTAACAACTCACTTTTAATCAGCATTACACTTGCTTGGTCTAGTACTTTTAAGTTTTATTCCAATTAATATATGTATGTTCCTTTATAAAATAGCAGTTGAATTTGATCATTCAAACAAGGTTAACAATCAACTTCAAAATTCAATTCTACCATGCTGAATTAGATGAAACTACCTTCATTAAGTGCATAGAGTCTTGAGGAATATAAAAAGCTAGATATTTTTTAAGTCTCATATCACAAAGATAGATATCGCTTCTTGGTATCCTATTTTTGATATGCATAGGTGCATAGTCTACCAAGTTAATTTTTTATTATGTGGTCATTTTCAAACCCATTGCTATTTTTAAAATTAAACAGTAAAAGATACTGCTTTCCTGAACTGAGTACAAATAACTAATCATTAATTATGCATGACATTATATACCAATTATTTTTGAAGAAGCCTGAGAGTGTTATAAATATAATCTCATTAGTTTTCTCAAGTTTTCCACAAGCTTGAGAGGTAGTCATTATCTCTATATTTAACACATTTCTATATTAATAAAAACTATAGATTTCTTTCCATTTTACAAAACACATTTGTATTTATCATTCTACTTGACCTTTTGTGAAACAGATACTATTATCATCCTTTTTTTCAAGTGAGAAAACTTCCAAAAATTTTTGTAATCACAAAGGCCAATCTTTACCTCAGAGGAACTGACCCTGATAGAAAGGACCGCTCACCTTAATGTGAAAAGGGCTGGTGTGTGTGGCTTGGTACTAGAAAAGGGAACAGCAAGGGTCAGAAAGGGAACCTTTAGGGACCAAGTCTAAGTTATTAATCAACTACAATGTAGTCAAGGTCGAAAATTTATTTTATTAATGCCACCTTTGCTCCTGGGTTTTCCCATCAAAATTTGAACCTGTATGTTTAATTCTTGACACAAATTCTAGAGTAGAAAAAAGAGTATTAATAGCAATGTTACCTCATATAGTCATTGATTATAGAGCCCATGTAGCATGGTTTATAGCATTCAAGTTTTCTAAAACTTTCTTTTCCTCTAGATAGCTAAAATAATCTTCATATTTTCCATTAAGAAGTCAGAAGACTACTGTAGTGCACTGTGCCTCCTGGTGGCAGACTTGAACAGATACTACAGAACATCACAGGAAAAAGCAGCTAGGGTCGAAGTAGCCACTAGTAACTGACAGGCTTGCCAGTATGACTCAGCTCCCTCTTCATGTTGCTGACATTTATGCTGAGCACCCTCATATTGCTGTAGCATTATAGCACAGTGCTTATATTGAGGGTTTTAAGTATTTATATTGGAATATTAATGGTGTGGGCAACTGGCAATTATTTTAGCTTAAAAGAACAGCAAAAATATAGAAGCAAACAATCTGATAACATGGTATCTTTTGATCAAAAACAGCCTGTAGTTCTGCAAGATCCATAGGAACCATTGTGGAAGGAAGAAAATGGAGAAAGCAGTAGAGGCAGTAAATAAACAGCTCTGCTACTAAATAATGGTGAGGTTGGACTAGTCACAATTTCCTAATCTGTGCAATAGAAACACTATTGCTAACTGAATTTCTTTAAAATATTTGCTATATGTAAGCTCGTGAAATAAGTGACTGGAATGGCTAAAAGGCAAAGGTCTAGGTCAAGCTTCAGCTGTGCCACTTGCTTGACATGCAATGATTTTAATGAATCTCAAGTTTCTCATAAAAAAAGGGGAGCTAGTCATGTCTACCCACCTGAGTTATCTCAGTACTTTTTATTTGGAGAAACAACTGAGATAGTGCTGACCAAAGAAATTTATTGATTATAATAAAATCTTTAAAGCTATGGAACTATAAGAATTTGTTTAGCCCTGGCTGGTGTCACAGTGGGTAAGGCATTGGCCTGCGAACCCAAAGATCGCTGGTTCAATTCCCAGCCAGGGCACATAACCAGGTTACAAGCCAGGTCTCCAGCCAGGTCCATAGCTGGAGGCAGGTGAAAGGCAACCATGCATTGATGTTTCTCTCTGTCTGTCTGTCTCTTTTCCTTGCCCTCTAAAAATAATAGTAAATAAAACCTTAAAAAAGAGAAGAGGTGATGGGTGGGGTTAAAAAAAAAAAAAAAGAAAAAGAAAAGAACTTGTAAAGTTCCAGGTATCACCTTAGAGAGGAGGTGTCCTGTTCCCATTAACTCAGGGACAGAACTCCTCAGAAGTCCACCTACACACTAAAAGGTCAGAACAGGGAATCAGTGACAGCATGTATATTAAATGATTTATGTTGAATTAATTATTTCCCCTACACTGCACTGCATTCTTTTTTCTTTTTTTAAATTTTATTGTTGTTGTATTACATCCATCCCCTTTTTGCTCCCCTCTGTCCCCC